>CAUYRH010064760.1:0-56321 GCA_963574655.1 Perodicticus potto | reverse complement strand
TCCCAAGTAGCTGGGATTACAGGCGCTCGCCACAACGCCTGGCGGTGTTCTTTCCTGGTGGTAGAGACGGGGTCTTTTACTCTGGCTCACTCATGCTTATGCTGGTCTCGAACTCTGTGAGCACTGGAAATCCACCCGCCTTGGCCTCCCACAGCACTGGGATTACAGGCGTGAGCCACCACGCCCGGCCTAGGAGCTTGTTCTTAAGGCAGATGGGGATGCCAATGGAGATTCCCCTGGGGGCCGTCTGGATCCTCTGTCCATAGAGTGGCCACATGTGGGCATTGATCTGCCAAGCGGTTGAAATGTGATCAGTCTACAGGGAGATGTGGAGTAAGAATATAATGCACCCTGGCTGTGGAAGCCTTAGAACGAAACAAAGAATGCAAAATATCTCCTTGATAATTGTTAGCATTGATTGCATATTAAAGTATGATAATTGATGTGTTAGGGCAAGTAAAATGAGAAAATTAACTTCACCTGTTCCTTTTTGCGCTTTCAATCTGGCCACTAGAAAATTTTAAGTCATATAAGTTCACATGATCTTCCCATTGGTCAGTGCCATTAGCCCTGGTCTAGGCAATTTGTGAAGCAAGGACCAGCATGACCGTGGTCACCAGACATGAATCTAATGTAACTAACAAGAGATGGCCTGCTCAGGTGTGTTGGAAGCTGCTGTAAATTTGCACTGGACTTAGGACTTTAAGACAGCTGTCATGGAATCTGGGTCCCCCTCTGGTAGCTGGTACTGGGGAGGCCAGCCAGTGGGCTGGGGGGTTGTCAGGACAGTGTGCTTTGGCGGTGCTCTCTGCTTCCCTGCAGGCGAGAGGAAGCCCATCCTCTCCCACACACTGCTTAGTAGGTCTCTCTGAGCGTGGCACAGTGGGAGACCCTCTGCTTGCTGAGCCTGAACTCAAAGGAGAGCTCAGGAGAGCTTCCTTCCATCTCCAGAAAATGAGTTATTCCCTGATGAACGGAGAGAGGTGCAGTGTGAGGGAGAGAAGGAAAAAGATGGGCTTGTTATCAGAACAGGGTTTCACAGCCTGGTTCTGCTCCATACAAGTCACATCACTTACTCTCTCTGAACCTCGAAGCTGAAATCCAGGGAGCCCTACCACTTTGGGGTAACATGAAAGCACTAGGCAGGGTGTCCAACCTGTGGCCCACGAGCCACTGGCTGATTATTTGAGGGCTGTTTTGCTTATCTGTGGTGTCTGATAATCACCAAAAGTATGCACAGACCTTTTGTTTTGCTCATGGGCTGTCATTAATGTTTGTGTATTTAGTGTGTGGCCCAAGATAACTCTAATTGTTCTAATTTGCAGCAGAGGAAAAAAAAGGTTGGACACCCCTATACTTAAGAGGCATGGAGGTAGGAGTACTGAGCCCTGGCTGTGGGGCAGCATTTTGGCAGCAGTTTACTTGTTGAGCACACGAAAGGTTTGAGAAGAAGAGGCCTTAGGGACAAACTGTCCAGGTCTCCACCTAGCTCTGTGGGGACTGGGGCGAGCAGAGCAGTCACCTGGGATTTGCTCGGGTGGTTGGTTGTCACATCAGTGCTGACTTGAAGACCTCTGCCATCCATTGTGCGCTCCAGGTTTTGGCACCGAGCAAGTGCAATACGGGGTGCAGACGCAGAATTACCCTAAAGGTGGCCTTCTGGACAGTGTGTGTCCAGCATCGGCGCCCGGAGTGCTCAGCTCTGAGCAGGAGTTTCAGATGTTCCCCAAGTCCCGACTCGACACCGTCAGCGTCAGCTACTGCCCGGTCAGGCAGGACTTCCCAGCCACCAACTTGAATTTGCTCCCCAACAGTTCTGGTAAGATGGGAAGCACCTGGCAGCTGTCGCTTTGATTCTGAGAGCCACCATCACACAGTAACAATGGCTTTAGTAAATGTGCCCTGCATGCAGCCCTTGGAGGAGGTTGAGGCACTGGCTTGTGTTCTGAGTGCCTTTCCCACAAGCACACCCCTCGGGCATTCCAGACACTAGTCTAGGCCCTCTAGATTTTGAGTAAACAGGCACAGCCCTTGTTCTTGTGGCCAGATTCCTCCACCCAATGGAGTATTTTTTGAAGACTATGCAGGAATGTGACAGCTTGCTTTTTACGGAGCTGTAACATATTTATATACAGTGCACAGGTAAATCTCAGGTAACACAACTGATTGAATTTGTGCGTGTCCATCCACCAGCATCATGCTCATCTAGGTGGAGATAGAAAAGTTTCTAGCAGCACAGAGGCTTCTACAAACCTGTTTCCCATCAGTAGCATCCCCACCCCAAAAGGAAACCACTCTGACTTTTTATCGTTGTGGATTGGTTTTTGATGCTCTTGAACTTCATTTAGATTCCTACAGAACGCACACAGTGTGTTTTCTTCTGGGGTCTGTCTTTTGCTTGTCATTAGGTCTGATGCTCATCCAGGGAGCACTGGGAGCTATTGGGGTGGCACCACCATCCAGCCCGAGACCACTCTGCAGTTAGTGCCCACGGCCCTGGGCCACTTGGTGTCCTGGAGGAGTCACAGCATGTGTTTGGTTGTCTTTGCCAGGGAAGCCCAAGGACCACGACTCCTCTGAGAATGGCACCGACAGCTTTGAGAGCTCAGAGTCCCTGCTGCAGTCCTGGAATAGCCAGTCATCCTTGCTGGACGTGCAGAGGGTGCCTTCCTTTGAGAGCTTCGAGGACGACTGCAGCCAGTCTCTGTGCCTCAATAAACCGACCATGTCTTTCAAGGATTACATCCAAGAGATGAGTGACCCCGTGGAGCAAGGCAAACCAGTTATACCTGCAGCCGTGCTGGCCGGCTTCACCGGTAAGTGTGCGACTCCGGGAGCCTGGCCAAAGTGTCGAAGTGAGAGAAGTTCCCAGGATCCCGCCTGGTCACAGCACTGTGCTTAGCGAAGTTTCTAGGTTAGGCATATCTGTCCACACACCACATTTTATATGAATTCTAAAAAAGCCAACCTTGCGGGAATCGTCAGGTCCCCAGAGCTCCGTGGAGGGGAGGAGATGAGCAGGCTGCTTACTCCTCCACCTGGGTGTTCCAGAGAGGAGGAGGCGCAGAGGACACGGCCTGGGAGTCTTCAGCCCTGACTCACCCAGTCCAGGAATCTCAAAGAATGTCAGCCGACCTCAGGAGGGGCCTCACGAGGACTGTCTACCTTTTCTTGCTTCTAAAATCCATATACTCTTGTTTTAGGATTTGGGTGAGAACTATTCTAGGTAGAGGGCAAATATTAAAGCTGTTTTTAGAACCAGATATTTCCAGGAGTTTAGCGAAAGTACCTAGACTTTTGTTTTCGTTACCTTCTGTGTCCTTAAATGTGCTTTCTTTCTTCCTGCTCCATATTTTGACCATGTGGTGCCCCTGTGCGTTAGAATAACTACTTTTTAAAACCTGATAGTTTAAAATAAGGATACTTAGGTATTCATTTTTTTCTGTCTAAAAATTGTGTAAATGTATTAAAATACACATAATGAGTGTGTGAAAACTATTACAGTTTTCATAAACAGGTGTTCAGGCCCTATAAGGAAATAAACAGCTGTAGGGTGAGCATTTTCATTTCGGTAGTAACACTAGTTAGCCTTCATCGACTGCCAGCTCTGCGGTTAACTGGGCATGTGGCCTTACAGTCCCAGGGAAGGCTGGAGGAGAGGGCCGAGGGCAGGTGGTGTGAACCCGTTTTACAGGTGGGGACGTTGGCTCAGAGACAGCCCTCCCTGGTCACACAGCTCTGGTTGCAGAGTGTGCTTTGTGGTAAAGCCTTGTAGATGACTGCCATGGCGTTCTGAGGGAAGAGCTGTTTTGTGGAGAGAGACTGGGCTTAGGGTTAGAAGATCTGGGCCTTTCACCCCTTCTCGTGATGGGTGTTTGGTCCTGACGAGGCACCTGTCTTCCCAGTTGTGTCTTGTTCCTTATCTTTAAGATAGGGCTGCTAAGCCACTCGCCTTACAGCTGGTTTTCAAAATACCAATCTGGAGAAGGTCTGTGAGCCACTCTTGGCGAACTTGCTTCCCTGGGCGGAGGCTGTGAGGCAGTGGGTCTTGAGTAAACTAGGCCCATTGGGCAATTCACACACGGCCCCTTGGCAGGGAAGTGGCAGCGTGGGAGCCTACAAATGGCACGCCTCTTTTCTGTGATGAAACGTTCCTTTAGCTGCTCCCATTCCTTCTCACCCCCACCCTGGCTGCTTCTAGAAATAATAAACTGTGAAGGTTTTCCTATGAAGAATCATTCAACAGGATGAGGAATTTGAACGTCAAGAGTTGTTGGCCCCACGACTTCCCTCCATAAAGAACCAACCCGGCCGTGGAGGGAAGCGTGTCTTGGTGGAGTCACCCTCTTCTCCAGGAGTGGCAGGCGAGGTGGTCTTGGCACCCAGCCTCAGCCCTTTAGAGCACTGAGGAGTGTCACCAGCGCCTGGTGCTCCTCCTTCACCTGAGCGTCCTCCTGACAGCTGGGTGTCCTTTCTGAGCCTGTGTGATAGAAGGTGGAAGCCTTGCTTTTGTGCTTTTAGTCTATTGAAGGTGTGACCCGCCCTCTCCCCGCAGGCAGTGGACCCATCCAGCTGTGGCAGTTTCTCCTGGAGTTGCTCTCAGACAAGTCTTGCCAATCGTTCATTAGCTGGACGGGGGACGGATGGGAGTTCAAGCTTGCTGACCCTGACGAGGTATGGCCGGAGCTCTGGGAGAGATCTCGGCTCCCAAACCTGACCCATTTCACAGAGCTCAAAAATTCAGTTCTTCAGGTACCAGGAAGGATTCACGAGTCCCAGTGAAAGTTTCTACAGGAGTGTTGGGAAAATTGAGTTGGAGTCATGGTTTTGATAAATTTCTTTGGTGTCCGCTATATATGTAGACATCACACAGACATCCCTTTCTTGCTCTGTTGTCTGATCAGAAAGCCCAGGTTACAAACTGCGGCTCTCCCCTAACTGTCTGAAAGTGCTGAGTCTCAGAGTGGCCCCGTGCCGGCCACCTAGCTTTACTCCCTGCTGCCTGGCTGAGCTCAGCAGAGCCAGCACCAGCCCGGGAGGGTGGCCCAGGAGCTTCTGCTGGAGGAGAAGGCTGAGGGCAGGTGTGACACCAGCCATCTGGGGCAGCACCCGCCAGGCCGTTGGTCTCTGGCACCAGGAGTGTGAACTGTCACTTCCCAGGTCCCTTGGGAAACAAGGGCTGAGGAATGAATATGTCACATGGCTCAACGTCCCACTCAGCAGCTCTTAGCTCTAGTAGCCAGAACCCAGGATGGGGGTGACCCCAGTGTTCCCCTTGTCTCAGAACCTCCTGGTTCTGAAACCCTGGCTTCCAAGAGATTTGGCTGAGCCAGAGCTAGAGGCAGAGAGCAGGGCCCCACTCCCCAGTGTTTCTCGCTCACGTGCAGCATGTGCTAAAAGGCAGGGGCACCTTCCTGTGGGTCTTTGCAGGTGTCACGCCCTCTGGGGTGAGCACAAATGAGAAGCTTATCAGGGAGGAAAGTCACTTGCTTTTTCTTCCTAGACAAATTTAACTCTTCCCCATGTGTGTCATCTAAAGGTGGCCCGCCGGTGGGGAAAGAGGAAAAATAAGCCCAAGATGAACTATGAGAAGCTGAGCCGGGGTTTGCGCTACTATTACGACAAGAACATCATCCATAAGACGTCAGGGAAGCGCTACGTGTACCGCTTTGTGTGTGACCTTCAGAACCTGCTGGGGTTCACACCCGAGGAACTGCACGCCATCCTGGGCGTCCAGCCTGACACGGAGGACTGAGGTCCCCGAGACCCGTGGACTGAGCGGGAAGCTTGTCTTGACTGACTGCTCCAAGGACCCAGGAAAGGCGGGTTTGGATATGTCCACGAAGGTCACCAAGAAGCAGCGGCCTATTTCATCGCAGACCTTGCCTCTTGACAAAGCTGTCTCCCCATGGCAGAGACAGCCCCGCTGCTGGATTCTAAGGTCTCCTGACGCACAGATGCCACACACCACACTGTTAAATGACAGCGATGGAGAAGGCAGCACCGGGAAGCCGCCCTGGCCCCGAGCACGCCGTGGGATGGAACGGTTCTGGCTGTCTGAGATTCTCCAAGGAGTGAGCTGTCACGGACGTACGCAAACTTCCTTGAAATTTTCTTTTGCCTTCTGCAACCAAGAACAGTGAATGCAAAATCCGCCTCTTTGTTCAAGACGGATAGGAGGGTGGGAAGGAAATAACCATGCCATTTCAGAAGTTAGTTTGTATATATGATTATTATAATCTTATAATTGTTCTCAAAATCCTCTAACAGTACTATTTAACGAAAATTGTATATTGTAATTTAAAATAATTATATAACTGTATTTGAAATAAGAATGCAGACATCCAATGTTTTATTTCGTTTTTCAGTAGCACATGTGCATTTGACAAAGATTGACTCTGCCAAGGGCAGACTTGAAGTCCAGTCTGTATTTATCCTTAAGAGACCTGAGGAATAAGGTCTGAGGCAGGTACTCCCTGCCTGGTGTGTTTTTGTTGGGGTTTTGCCTTGGTTAGCTGGCAAGGAGTTTGTACCTTTGGGAATTTTTACAAGAAACCTGAAGTTACTATCTGGGGGCACATCTGACCCTCTCTGCTTTCTTCTTTCATTGTAAAGCAAAGCGATAAAGCAGTATTTTTCTTGACAAATGGCATATGTTTTCCACTTCTATGCATGTCTTTAAGTCAGTTTATACACAAAGCGTATTTTATTTTTTAGTTCAACTGTGTTTCTCCAACTACTCAGCTCTCCTTGACCACACGGCCCCTTCCTTCCTCTGCCCCAAGTTGCTCTGTATGATTAAAATAAGAACACTATTTTTGGAAATATGCGACTCCTTTTCAGAGATCAGGAGGGATTTATGTAGCAGCTATTTTTACTGCAAAAGTAATTCACTGGAGAAAAATGTAATTAGTAAGAAAGCTTTATTTTTATCTCGGCTCCATGTAGAGTTAAACATTGTATAGAGCTGAAGAGTGGGGGAGGGGCAGGGTCTTCATGAAACTTGTTGAATGTACACAAAGCCCCCTTTGTCCCATCTTCCTTCCTCTGTTGTGTCCTGGACTGTGTGGGTAGCATGCTGCCTCTTTTTTGGAGTCTCAGCCAGATAGGTTTTATTTGTTTGTTTGTTTCTTGTTTTGTAGGACAGAGACTGCCCAGAGGCAGAGAGGGTATAGAGACAGGAAAGAATGTACTGGGGCCCGTTCACGTGGAGAAAATGTGGACACTTTCACAGTTTTTTTTCAAGAAAGACCCCTGAGGGGGGTGTGTTCCTGGCCCTCTTCATAAATGATCTGATCAAGTTGGTTTCAAAGTCGAACAGGCTTTCCTGCTTCCTAGCAGTGTGGCTTTGGCCCAGTGGCTGGCGTCTCTGAAGAGTCCTCATGTGAGGGACGAGAATCGGGCGGCAGGGCCGGCTGGGGAGCAAACCCAGAGCTGGGTCGACTCAGCCGAAAACCCACAGGAGACAGTTCCCAGTGTGTCTAAGCGCAGGATGTTTTTTCCAAGTGGGATCTATTTATCACGCAGACATCTGTTTATAATATAAACAGACACGGGACTGGGAACATCTTGCTGCCGAAAGAGGCAGAACCACATGAAATTACCAAGACGAGGCTGATTTTTATCTACAAAGATGACAGTGTCATGTGGTTCCATCTAATAGTTAGAGAAACTAAAGTCTTTATGAATCTTTGGCGTGGTAATGAACAGGTCTTAGCATAAAATCTTTGTGATTTGGTCTTTTCCCCCTCTAATAAAGTATTTTGTTTATATAAACTCGGAATAGTCCTCGTTCTTCCTCCCTACCCCCAGCATGGAGGCAGTGGAGTTGGGGTATTTTAAGATCGCTCATCTGCCAAAAACTATATTACTGAGAGCCAAATCTCTGTTTAAGTGATTGCACACACAAGTTACCTAGAAACCACTCCTGGGCTGGAATCCTTTCTTGGCCCTTCCTGCAGCAATTCTCGAACATTGCTCCTTTAAGAAAGGATTATGATGGAAAGACCAGGGTGTCCTGTCTTGCCAGAGGCTTGGCAGAGGCAACTGGGGAAAAAGGTCACAGTGTTTATATAACATATCTAAGGACTTACGGTTTTAAGCCTTTCGTAATGGAGGCCACGGCTCTCCATGTCCACTGGTGACTTACCAGGCATGAGTTTGACATCTATTCTCAAACTCATTCTCAGAACTTCACGTTCTTCAAAGTTAGCAAGGTTCCCAAAAAGCTTATATTGGTTACATCCACTGGTGTGCTGGAGCTAGTACATGTAATTTGTAAGGAAGCTTTATTTTTATCTCAGCTCCTGGCTAGCGGCACATCTCTTCCCACTCCGCATCAGTAATGTTAACTGGAAATTGGTCAGGATAAAAGGATTTATACCACGGGAATTATCAAACACTGCAAATCAGACTTCATTCCTTGGGGAGGTCAAGCATTGACCATTGGTTAGGAGCTGTCAAAGTTGACCATATTAGAAATTAAAAGAAACTTTATAAAATTTATTTAAAAATTATATGTAAACAGATTTTTCTTATAAAAATAATTTTTTTAACCTTAGCATGGCATCATTTCACATTTGTCTACCTCTTTAATGTCTGGCTCAGTTGGAGTGAGATTCTTCCCCCTGTTCTGCATTGGGCCCGCTCTACTGTATTCTGACTGAGTATGTGAAGAAAATCTGGCCTAGCACAGATATATAATTGAAAAAAAAGTATTTAACAGCTATGTCAGATAACTGTGGATATTCTTTTACAGTATGCCAAAAGTTAATAAATGGTAATTTCCTAATTGCAGTTGGGACATAAAAACATATCAGTAAGCCTTCTTACAGTTATGTTCAATTCCACTGGTCTTTCATCCACTTAGAAAGGATCGTTTACCCATGTGAGATTTTGCAACGTCATGCATTGGTCATTTGGAAAATACTGCTTCAAAATGTTGACACATTTCAATACACAATATTAAACAGTTGCATCAGTTGATACCAACACAAATCACATCAGAAAAGTACTGGAAAGCTATCAAGCTCACTGTGCCTATAAATTTCCCAAAATTCAAATTTTCACTTGAGAAAGTTCAGATTTTATCTTCCTTAGTCATTTTCTTTGAAGTGACAGGCTTGTCTCATGTATTTTTGAGGAAACACCAGCCAAATACCCAAGTCTGAGCAAACATAATTTGTCAGTGGTTCTTTTGGGTAAAAATGGTGTTCCTGAGCCAAGGGGTCAGGTTAGCTGGCAGACACAGCTTCCTCTGGGCAGCCGCAATGCTTCCCTACACCTGCACTTTCCATTTTCTTCCACAAAAATGAAAATGATGTCTGTTGTGTTAGTAAATGAGCTTCTATCACTTCATCAAGGAAATTCTTGAGTACAACTATTATTTTTTCTTTTTAGGCTTTTCTACACGTGCTTGCTGGAGAGGATGCCGTGACCCTCAGTATATTTTAGTGCCACTGCCTTTAGGCCAAGGCACCAACAGTCTTACCCGCCTTTGCTTTTGCACCAGAAGTGCAAATGTCAACCCAGTAAAAGAGGCAAACATGGGTCAGTATCACTGTAAAAACAGTTTTGACCTAGAAGATCTCCCTGGAAAGGTCTTAGAGACCCCGAGAGTCTGTGGACCTCACTTTGAGAACTGTTCTAGCAAGAGATTTGCCCAGGAAAAAAGGGGCGGGCCTTGGGGAAGGGTGGGAGAAGGTAGGGAAAATTCATCTTTTCCTCTCTCTTCTCCCCTCTGCACCTCGAGTCTTAACCTTTTCTAAGGAGGAAGCATACTTCTTTTAAAGGGGAAAGAAACACTGTTTTGCATGATAAAAGTATCTTCAGACAGGGCAAAGGTGTACTCTTAAAAGCCCTTATCCTGCCCGCCTATCTTCATTAGAATAAAATGTATGTTTGGCACATTTTTTTTTTTAGAAATTACAAGAAAAGAGGAAAGGGATAGGGCTTGAGAAATATAAACGATGGATACAGGGTTTGAAGGGGCTGCCTGGAGGGCTGGGAGAGCATGGGACTTGGGGGCCAGAGGAGGAGGAGTGGGTGCTGAGGCAGGGACTGGGGAGCAAACTATATGCCCATCCTCTGAGTCATCAGGCACGTTGGCGGAGGGTTTAGTGTGCTTGGGAGCCAGGCCTCGGATTATCACTCACCAGCTACCTCATGCACTAGAGTGTGACCCGGAGCATCCAATGTCATCGCTCTCTGCTTCAGTTTCTCCTCCCAAAATTGGGGTCATTGGTAGTCCCCCCAGGGTGGATTAACCCAGCAGTGGTGTAAGGTTGTGTGATGTGAGCAACCTGGGGCGGAGGAGGCATTTAAGGCGTGAAAAGAGCACACCAAAGAAGGTGTGCTGAGCCAGGAGCGCTGCAAGGAAAATACGGCTCCTGACGTTCGCGTCTCCATGGTCATAAGAAAGGTCGGGGGTAAAGCTGATCCTGGAATCAGGACTCGAACCCAGGTCTTCTGTGTCCTGATGCTGTTCTCTGACCACAATAACCCTGCTGTGTCTGGTGTAAGCCATTAAAAATACTACTCCAAGTGCTACCCAGGGGCTCCCCCAAAACTCCCAGTTCCTCCTTCTACAAAACAGACTCCACAGCCCTTGTTTTGAATTTTATTTTTTTATTTTTTCTTATTGTCTTTAGTATTAAATCATAGCTGTGTGCAACAGTGCAATCAAGGGGTACAATGTGCTGGTTTCATATACAATCTGAACTATTTTCATCAAACTGATTAACATAGCCTTCCTGTGGAGGGAGGGTAATTGGTGGAGCCACACCTACAGTGCACCTTGTTTTGAATTCTAAATTATCCATGAGCCTCCCACTCCAAGAGCACACAGCTCCCGTATGCATAGCCTGCAGCAGCTAGTTTACTTTGAGCAGATGCAAGAATCCCATAATCTGGGCCAGATGTCAAGCTGTCTTTTCTGTAGGAATGAAGCAGAAGGGTGAGACCCAAACCAGAATGGGGGAAATCCCTTATTGTGCAATTCTTTTGTAATTCTTGGGCGAAGTTTGAATATGAGTTCTGCCTGAAATCTAACATCAGGGGGAAAACCATTTTTGGTCATAGCTGGTGTGATGACATCTTTGCAGCTGGAATTCTCCTGGCCTTTGTTCCATGTACTATGAGTAACTGTCCCCTCCCTGCTTCTCCAAGTCATGCTCAGGTGGCAGAACGGCCCAAGATTACCACATCTGACGCGCACCAGCTCTCCCTGAGTCTACGGCTTCTTCGTACTCTCCAGACGCAGGACTGAGGCTCAGCACGCACGCTTGTCTTCGCGTGGTGTGGGAATCACAGGCCATGAGAGCCTGTGGGCTGGAGTGAAGGGGGGCTGGCTGGAGGACAGAAGAGTGCACATGAGAGGGAACAATGAATGGTAAATAAAAAATGAGCTTTCAAGCAAAAATGAACTTGTCCTCTAGTCCACCTCCACGTAAAGCCCATGATGAGAAACGCTTATACGATTTACCGGTAAACTCCACCCCTTTTGGTGCTGGAAGAGGATATTTTTCATGCAATGCAAACATGTAATTAACAATTGTGAAATATAGCACCAGTTTCAAAGCTCACTTTCATCTGTCATCTCATTTATACCTTGCTGCGACCCTGGGAAGTTGGTTTCATTATTTCCATTTTACAAATGTGAAATCTGAGACTTAGAGAGGTGGAAACCATACAGGGACACTGGACGTGCTTACCCTTACCCGTAATTCTCATGGCCTTTGTTCTATGGTCCCTGGTCTATCATTCTGGAAGTGCAGACTGAGGCCTGGGCACAGGGAAAGGCTCTCAGGGCTGGAATCAGAGCCACCTCCTCCACTGGGGAGCTGGACGTCCCCTCCAGGGCTACTACTGTTCTCTTGCTTCCAGCCCCAGTAACTGCCACCTTCTCACCATCTGGAAGAAGCTACTTTCCCATCACCCTAAGGAATTAGCATCTTATTTCTAATTCTCAGATCCTCAGCTACCAGAATTATATTTTGGAATAAATTTGCATAACCATGGGGCCTCTGTCTTCTCAAGCTATGCATGGACCTCAGGACAGATCCCTACCATAGCTCCGACAGTTTGAATAAAACTTTGGTTCATTCCGTTTTGTATTCTTCCATCCAGTGGTACATTTGCAAGCACTTATTGAATGTTAGACCATGGGAACCTGCAGATAACTAGAGCCAGGCCATGCCTGCTTTCTGGAAGCCACTTTGTAGTGAAGGAGCCCAGGAGGAGAGTGGCAATAGCATGTGGGTTCCTAGAACGAGAAGCCTGGACCAGAACTTAAACTGTGTGTGGCCGGAACCAAATTAATCAGTTTCCCCTGGTCAGGGCACGTCAGTGACTGCATCACAGCAAGAGGCCACAAGGAATCAGCCTTCCCTGACGCCGTCACAGTCGGGAGAGGTCTGCCAGTGTCTCTGTAAGTCAGCCCTGTAGTCAGGGTAAAGATTTGTCGAGGTCCCTACAACCCACAGGCACACACACAGGTGTACAGCCCCATGCCCATGCACACACACACACACACACACGATCTTGTCTATTCATACTCACATGCACACACGGGCACACGCACTTGCTACGCTCACATGTGTGCACACACACACAGGCTAACACGCACACCATGCACCCTCCGCTTGCCTCACTTTGTCTGTTCCTGCTCTTCCCGCTCTTCCTCCTCTGGTCACCTCCTGCCATGCCTGTCTCCGGCGTCAGATCACAAAGGGCCACACTGAGTGGCCACGGCAACAGGAATTTCTTCTCTCAGGTTCTGGTCAGTTGGGCTGTCTCATCCCGAGCACTGTGAGTCAGGCCGGGCTCCAGCCGTCTGCAGGGCTGAGCGGTGGCTGTCTTCTCCCCGCATATGGAGGGTGCAGCCACTGTTACTTAATAGATGCTGCATTTGCTCTTACTGAACTTCGGTATAGCATTATGTTTTTATGGCAGTGTTTTAAAATATGAATTAGTTAACATAATTCTCATGCATACATATACTTCCCTATCTCTAGATCCTTTAGATTACATAGTATGAGTGTTATATTTTTATTTAAATAAGATCATTCTATGTCCTATACCATCTTCTAAATTTGAGATGCAGATGTTTAAAATAATGAAGACCATTTCTGTAAACTATAAACCATTATTGTAAAGCTAAAAAAGTAACAATGTTTACCTGAATACTCTGTGGTTTTAAAAACAATGCAAAAAAATGAAAATGTAAATCAAGAACAATATATCATTCAAACTACCTAACATTTGTATTCTTTAGTCTAAATTCACAGATCATCTGGGGTTGATATTTGACAACTGTTTCTTTTTTTTTTTTTTTACCACTTTTCTTGCTTAAGATAATGTTTGTGTCAATATTTCTGAAATTCAAGGAATCAAAACAGAGTTTTCTCTTGAAGGTACAACACACACTCGCACACACCACAGTATAGTTATAAGGGGCTTTCAGTTGTTATGTTAGTACCTGAAGAAAATGCGGAATTAACAGAGACACGAATTGTTTAACAAAAGATAGAAAATGAAAACTTTGCACATACGCAACTTGTACGTACAGACGCACGTGCTGAAGGAGGGCTGCCTGAGAATCAGGCAAGGTTCACTTCATGCCCACGTGGTGTAGATGAAGGCACTTGGGGGAAACGCAGTGCCCCGGCTGTGGGCAGGGCTCGGGGCCGGGACGAAGGCCGGTGTGCTGCTCAAGGGCCTGCACAGGGAAAGGTGGTCTCACCTCCAGGCCTGAAGCGGGAGAAGGAGTTGATGTCACCTGAGCCCGGTGCGGAGCTATCAAAAGACCAGCGAAAGCTAGAACTAGAAATGCTCGTGAATTTTGGTGGGTACACGTGACTGACACTATACCTGGCTCTCCAACTCTCCCTGCAGCCCATTGGTGGGTGAGAGGGCCAGGCCAGGCTCTCTGGAGGAGGGGGCCCTGAGCTGGAAACTTAATAGCAAGTGGGAGAGGAGTGGGAGGTATCTACAGGGCTCTCAGACCTGGGGGCTCCTGACTCCCTGGGTGAGTGGGAGGTGTCTACGGGGCTCTCAGACCTGGGGGGCTCCTGACTCCCTGGAGATCCTGTTCTAAGCAGAGGTCTTGGCCTCTCCCAGGTGGTGCCCACACTGAGAAGAGACAGGAAATCAAGCAGAGCTTTAGACGACCACAGGGCAGGAATCGGGGAAGTTGAAGGGCAGGTGCATTTCTGGCAGATAGCGCAGGGCACGCACAGCCTGGCCTGGGTGCCGGTGGGCTTTGTAGAGTTCATGTTCTGGAGCCCACCACCGGGCTGGAAGAAAGCCGGGACCCTGAGGCAGAACACGTGCTAGGCCCTGTTCCCCCATTGCTCGGCCCAGACCTCTAGGGTTCCCTAACAACAGGTCCTGAGTCCTCACCTGTTACATCTGGGTATGTCCACTCAGTATCCCCATAAAGTCTACCTTCAAAGCACACGGCCAGAGCTGGTGGCATGAAGCCAGACCTTGCCCTGTGTGTAATGACTGTGCCACAGGCCCCTGCCCAGTGTACCCTGTCTCTCACCTCAGGGTCCCAGCGTGGGTGAGCACACACCCCAGAGGGTCCTGGACAGACCTGGGTGGTGCTTGGCTTGTGTCCGGCTTATTCATAGCTCCCCGTTTTCACTCATAAAACTGCTTTGGTTTCAACAATAAATTGTATGACCCCACAATGAATGGCTCACTTGAGTTCTAACTTTTCAGAGAAAAGAGTGACATTCTTTAAATAGACAAATTCATGAGAAAATAGACAAGATGGGTGAAATCCACATCTAAATATAGTTGTGGAGAGTCAAAGAAATGCCACAGTTTTCCCAGTTTAACCAATGTGGGACATCACATTTTTGGTTACAATGATTCTGTTTTTTTGAAAGCCAAATAAAATTCAACTTGGGGAAGGTCCTTGTAAAAGCCGAGTGGTATGTGGGGTGACCACAGTGCTGGGCAGGCATAGTTTAAAGGCCCCTCTGATTTATTGGAGATCCTGAAGGTATTACACCTGAAAGTCTTTCCATACGAGCCATTCTAATGCAAAGTTTATGTGATGTAACGTTCTTGTGAATTATAGGTGAATGCATGATTCATCTGTTTGAGTCAGATTCAAGGGCATTTTTATCGTGAAGTAAGACACTGATTCTCAGGATACGATGCAAAGGCATGAAGTTGCATGGCCGGGAAAGGAACTACCAGAAGACGAAGCAAGAGGAAGTCGTTTGTACCAGTACACGCTGTTCTGGGGCATCTCCCTGGGAGCCTCTGATTCCATTGCCCCTGCAGGGCCCTGGACATCACAGTCCAGCCACGGTTCTGACACTCAGCAGAGGAGTCACAACAATCGGGCATCAATTCTAAACTTACAGGGCAAAAAGATGTGCATCTTCCTCTGACTCAGCACAAGGGGCGAGTCATGACCGCAGGGTTGACCCCGTCGTGGCTTCGTCCTTCCATTTCCACTCTGTCCCTCTCTACCTTGTGGTCTGCTGCTGACATGAGGGGTGTTGACCACAGATTCCCTTCCCTCCCCCTGGACTAGAGCCCAGGGAACTCCCAGGAGACCAGGGGGAAGGAGGCACACCCAGGCATCTAATCTCCTGCCGCCCTCTGACTGGGTGGCTGCTGGAAGGGCTGACTCTGCGCCGTGTCTGCCTTGGGGTTTCTCTAACTCCTCCTTTCCAAGGCTTACGAGGGGAGCAGGGGCCGCACGGGAAGCCCAGGTTGCTGCCTGTACTAATTTCCTGCTGATGCTGGAAGAAGTGTCCCTGCACTTGTTGGCTCGAAGCCACGTGTGTCTATCACCTCACATTTCTAGAGAGCAAAGTCCAGAATTAGTCTCACCAGGCTGACGTCCAGGTGTCAGAAGTGCCCTCTGGAGCTTCTGGGGTCGGCCGGGATACTTGGCCACCAGGCTCAGAGCCAGCAGCATGGCATCTTCAGATCTCTCTGGCCCTGTGGTGTCTGCTTTTGTCACCGTCTCCTAGACTCTGTGGTGACATGGATGGTCCAGGACGGGGTGCCCATCTCAAGATCCCACGTTCCCAGGTTCTGAGGAGCAGGGAGTTGTCTTCTTCGCGGCCTCATTGTGTCTGCCACACCTTGCCTTATACTTTGCAGTTTCCTACGCTCCCACCTATGTAGACAGCCCCTTTCTACATAAACCTTCCTCAAAGGAATTATGTCATCTTTTCCCCTGACTCCATACCCTATCCATGGCACTTATTTTTAAAAATACAATGAAAAGAAAGACTCACTTTGCACTTAACAAACCTTTCCAAGGAAGTGGGCAGACTAGAGCAGCTTACGGACAATTTAGAGGTGCCCTGGGGAAATATCAAAAGTACAAATGAGCATGTCAGTGCTCTCCGGGAACTAAAGCCTCCTGACCAGAGAGTGACATGAAAATTATGGCTACGTAAAGCTTACCTGCCTTTGAATAACTCTGTCACGGTGTAGGCGTAATGCCGCCTTTGTCCTTATAAGGCAATGACCACAGCTGTCTCGTTCATTCTAGAGCCACACCACAGTCCAGTAACCCAGAACCTCCCAGACGCAGAGCCTCAACTTGGTAGTGCACCCAGTGTGACTTTTTTTTTTGAGACAGAGCCTCAAGCTCTCATCCTGGATAGAGTGCTGAAGCATCACAGCTCACAGCAACCTCCAATTCCTGGGCTCAAGAGAGTCTCCTGCCTCCACCTCCCAACTAGCTGGGACTACAGGTGCCTGCCACAACCCCCAGCCATTTTTTGGTTGCAGCCGTCATTGTTGTTTGGTAGGCCGGGGCTGGATTCGAACCCGCCTGCTCAGATGTACGTGGCTGGCGCCTTAGCCCGTTGAGCCATAGGCGCTGAGCCCCAGTGTGCCTTTTTGCTGATTTCATGCACAATGTGTGAATGAGGGACCCCCACTCCCCGCAAGGACATCTATGCCTGATCCTGATCCCTGAGAACTGTGAATATGTTGTGTTATTTGGCCAAATGAACTTTGCAATGTAATTAAATTTAGGGACCTTAAAATAGGGGGATTATCCACGATTACCTGGGTGGGCTGAGTCTAATCCCATGAACTCTTAAAAGCAGAGAACTTTCTTAGGCTGGAAGCAGAAGAGAGAGCTAGCTCTCACCTGACAGCCGGGAAGGAAGGGACCTCAGTCCTAGGACCACAAGGAATCACTAACAATGTGGGCAAACTTGTCTGCAGATTTTTCCCGGGGCTTCCCTATATGAGCCAACCTGGTCAACATCTTGCTTGCAGTTTTATGGAACCTAAAGCAGAGAAACCAGTTGAGCCAACCCAAGCTTCTGACCTACAGAATTGTTAGGTAACAAATGATTATCTTTCAGCCCCTGACTTCATGAGCATTATTAGGGCAGCGATAGAAAACTAAAACAAGCAAATTCAGTATGAGCAGGATATATGGCATAAAATAGTATCCTTTAAAAAACAAAACTGTTTATTTCTGATAATACATATTCATTCTTGGAAAATAGAATAACATGAAAAATATAAAGCATAAAATTAAAATTACCTACAATCTCACTAGCCAGAAATGACTATTGCAATGGACTATATTGCATCCCCACAAAATTTATATGATGAAGTCCCCATGACCAATATGACTGTATTTGGAGATGAGGTCGTTATAGAGGTAGTTGAGGTAAATAAGACCATAAGGATGGGGCTCTGATCCAATAGGATTAGTGGCCTTATAAGAAGAGACACTAGACACTTACACCTGCATGCCCTCTCTGCCTTCCTCTCTCTGTCATGTGAGGACCCAGCAAGAAGGGGAGGAAGCAGCTGTCCATAAGCCAGGAAAAGAGCCCTCACCAGAAACCAAAGTCAGCTGGCACCTTCATCTAGGTCTTCTAGCCTCCAAAACTGTGAGAAATACATTTCTGTTGTTTGAGCCACTCACTCATTCAGTCTATGACATTTTATTACAGCAGCCTGTGCACACTAATATAATTACCGATAGCATTTTCCTGTATTCCTTTCCGATATTTTAAAGCCCACATACAATTTTTTCTCAGTAAAAGATCACGTCATATATAATTGTTTAACCTTTTATTAACCAGCATTTCAAACACTCTCTCATGTTACTAGAAATATTTCAAAAACTTGTTTTTTTAATGGCTTCATAATATTTTTTCAAACTCCACAGTAGTAAGGCCTTTCCTTTTTTCTCATTTTTTAAGAAAGTAAAGGTAAATGAATAGGTCATAAGAGCCCGGTTTGACCAGCTCTGACAAAGGCATGCAGCTGTGTAACTCACATCCCCAATACCATAAGGATGTTCTCCATCACTCTAGAAAGTTCCTTCTGTGTCCCTTCCTGATAAATTCCCACCATTCCAGAAACAAGTCTTGTCCTCATTTCTATCCTCAGAAGATGGTTTCCCTTGTTTGAGAACACAAATGTCACCGTACGCTACATTCTTTTCTTGCATCTGCTTCTCCCACTCAGAATAACACTCCTGAGACTCAGGCCTGTTGCTGTGTGTCGGTGGTTGTTCCTTTTCACTGTTGAATGAGGCCCCACCTTTTGTTGTCGAGTGGTATATGGCTGCACTACAACTTTATTATTGATTCATCAGTTCATCAACATTTGGGTCTTCGTTTGGGGCTGATATGAAAAAAAAAGCTGCTGTGAAAGTTTTTTGTGCAAGAATTTGTGTGGTCATGTTTTTTCATTTCTCTAGGAACTGACTTGTGAGTCATAGGGTAGATGTATCTTTAAATTTTTAAGAAACTTCCAAATTGTTTGCCAAAATGGTTATATCCTTTCACACCCTCCCCAGGGAATGAGGAATTCCAGTTGTTCAGTGCCATCTGCCATATCAGGTAGGCCAATCTTTTCCATTATAGACAGACTAGAGGGGCATATTCATTTATTAGCCACATATCATATTTGGTAAAGTGTCTGTTCAAGTCTTTTGCCCATTTTTAAGTTAGGTTCTTTGTTGTCTTCCTATTAAATTGTAACTTAAAAAAAAAATAGAGGGTGCCAAAAAAATGTATATACATTTTGAGAAAGGAAAAAATTCTATTTTATATATATACTGCATTATATAGAGAGTGGACATAAAGTTTGTGTAGAATTTACTATGTTAAACTATTTTAAATTGCACACGAACTTTATGTCCACCCTATATGACACTGTATTAAAGTTGTCATACTCAAGTCACATTTGACTTCTGCAATTATAAGAGGTGCTGGAATGTGACTCGTATTCCTCTTTGCTTTTTGGTAGACATTGAGCAGAAATGTCACCTTATCAGAGTGATAAGGTGACATTGTTTTATTCGTGGCCTGGATGAGCTCATTGTGATTCCTGGACCCTGGACACCTCATTGATACTTCAGCCAGTGATATTATAGTCAGAAGTTGTGCCAGTTGTTCGTTTCACACATACTTGGAATCCACAAAGACCCCTAGGCCAACACTTCTCAGACTTTAATGTACATGTGAACCAGAAAGGCTAGCCAGTGCTGCTGGCATTTTGCATATAAAGGGATCACCTGGAGCTCTTTGTCAAATGCAGATTATGACTCAGCAGGTGTGCAACTGGCCCAGCCCAAGCTGAGGTTGTTGCTCCCCAGCCGACACTTTGAGCAAGGAGGTCTGGCCTGAGATGAGGATACTGTCTATCTCACCCCAGACACACAGGAGGGAGCGACTGGTCCTCACTCCTCCCATCCTCGCCTATGGACAAGTTACTCCATCAGCCAGAGGGTGGTCAACTCTCACAGCCCAGGGGTCTAATTGTGTCACAACTGCAGCACCTGCTCCCTGAGTGCTGCCAGTGGGGTGAGTCAGTGGCTGGACTGAGATGACGGTCTAGGGCTCGACTCCTGGGACTGTGCCTGTGGCCAGACTCCAAATGTCAGCAACTGGACATACACAGAAGGACTTCCACAGCTCTGCAGCCCCCACCAGCTACCTGAACTGTTTTCGCCAGCTTGCTGCCCCTCCCCATGCCCTTGGGGCTGCCCATAAGTGCCTCCCTTACCCCAGTTAGGTTCAATAGCATTTCTGATAAATCTTATTATTACTAATAGTGCTAACAACCGTGGCCTCTATCGTTTATTGAGCCTAATTTATCTGCTGAGCAGTGTTGTAAGCATTTCACTCTTATCTGTGGTTTAATCCTCCCCAGTGTGCCATGGGATGACTATCGTCACCCTCCTTCAAGATGAGGACATGAAACTGCAGTGACGGTAACTTGCTCCAAATCACAAAGCTGGGGAGTGGTAGAGGCAGGATCCCAGGCTGGCTCTCTCCGATTCTGTCTCAGGGGAGGGAACATCACATGTGTTCCATCACCCTGCTCATCATCTACCAAGCTCTGTTACCCCATCATCTTAGGGCACAAGTGGAGAAGCATGGCCTCATCTTTGTGGGGGGAAATCTCCACTCCAACTTGCTCCACCCTAACACCTGAGAAACAGGAAATACCCAGCTCCAGTATCAGTGAGCTTTCCTATCTTACCTAATGTTGGGTGACGTGGTCACTGAGAATCACTTGTAAAGAAAGTTCTGTGCCCAAGGGCATAGACTCACTAAAAGAATGAGATCCAGTCATTGGATAAGGAATGCTTCTCCTGCCCCCATTCCTGACCAGAACATAAACAGGACTCTTGGATAGTAACCTGGTAATACAATATAAATTGCCTGTCAGTGAGCTTAAAGATATATGGATAGAAACGTTTCAAACTGTAAAACAAAGGGGGAAAAGACTGATAGAACTGCAAGACAGGCTCAGTGCCCATAGCACGGTGGTTACAACGCCAGCCACATACCCCCGAGGTTGGTGGGTTCAAACCCAGCCAGGGCTAGCTACAACAATAATGACAACTGCAACAAAAAATAGCCAGGCATTAGGGTGGGTGTCTGTAATCCCAGCTACTTGGGAGGCTGAGGCAAGAGAATTGCTTAAGCCCAAGAGTCAGAGGTTGCTGTGAGCTGTGATGCCACAGCACTCTACTGAGGGCGACATATTGAGATGCTGTCTCAAGAAAAAAAAAAGAAGAACAAGATAATTACAAAAGGGATAATATACATGTAATAGGAATACCAGAAGGACAAGATTGAGAGAAAGGAATAGACCAATATTTAAAGTAATAATGACTGAGAATTTTTCAAAATTAATGGGACACTAAACCACAGATCCAGGAAACTAAGGGAATGCCAGACAAAATGGATATTAAAAAAGTTTACACCTAGGCATGTGACCAAAAGCAATGACAAAGAAAATCTTGAGAGAATCTGCAGGAAACACCTTACACATAGAAGAGCAAAGTTAAGATTACATCTGACCTCGCTCTAGAAACATGCAGGTGAAGGGAGGGGTGGAGTGACCTTGAACATGTGTAGCCACAGCAGGACACGGGAGCCTGTGCTGTCTAAGAAAGTAATTTTGATTTCTTTCTTTTGGGACTAGCTGTTGTTATTTCATTGCTCTTATTCAAGTAGACATTGAATTATCATTTCAAAGTTTGTATTTTTAAAATAAAGTTTCATTTAATTTAATGTTATGAACACTTTATTTCCATGTCCTTGTGTTAGGTATGTAGTTAGGAATCTTTCTCTCCTGGGGAAGGAGGACAGGACAAGGGTGTCTCAGGCTTCCATCTTCATGCCTGCCACCTTAACTTTGTCCCAAATGATTGCTCACATCGGGGGAGGAGGGACAGTCTTACCAATCTACCAAACAGAACTTAGCATACCAACTGCAAAAGGATATAGCAGACTCTCTAGCCTAAGACTCTCTAGAGTCTTAAAGGTGACCTAGAAAAGCCTTAAGACTAATTATCATGTCATTAGCTAAATCTACATTGTGGGCCACACCCCCTCAACGGGCGCTCAGAGAGGCTCATGGGAGGTCCCCATGTACAGTAAAACTCTGGTTCCAAGGTGACCTCTGAATCACAAGGTAGGCCCAACCCAGGTGGTATAAAAGAGAACACTACCCTCCCACCACCACCAAGTTCAAGTCCTCTTTACCTACTTGCCATGGCAATGGAGGCCTGTTTGATATCTATGGTGAACATATCCTGCTTTGTAAACTTTCTTACTCTGTAAACCTATTTTTCTCTTCCTCAATAAACTTTGCTTCATGTTTGCCTTACTTTAGAGTGTCTGGTCAGTTCTAGCAAGAACCGAGGAGACAGGTAGCTGCCTCAAAACCCTGACATTTTAGGAGACAGTCAGCCACCTGGAAACCCAACACTTGGATAATTATATAGCATAAGTATTGTATTTTAATTTAAATAAATGGTTCACCATTACTCAAATCATCAATGAAGTTTGACTTAGCTAGTGATATCTAAAACAATAAAGAGCTGTTATTAGAAATCTCTATAAGTAGCTTACTATGTACCTAAATAAATTTAGATTGATTGTATAAAATGATGAAAACAGAAGGCTTAACACCACCACTGAAACTTTAAAATATGTTTTATTAATTTAGCTCTCTTTATACTTTGATTTAGAACAGCTGATATTTTTCAATAATTTGGGATTTTTTTGTAATTGTTAAAATCTTTATTATGTTTAAGGGAGTACTTGTTTAAACTCATCTAAATTTTATGCAAAGAAATGGTTTTCCCATGACAGCAAACACATGGAAAAACAACACAGGGCGGCGCCTGTGGCTCAGCAAGTAGGGCGCCGGCCCCATATACCGAGGGTGGCGGGTTCAAACCTGGCCCCGGCCGAACTGCATCAAAAATTAGCTGAGCGCTGTGGTGGGTGCCTGTAATCCCAGCTACCTGGGAGGCTGAGGCAAGAGAATTGCTCAAGCCTAAGAGGTGGAGGTTGCTGTGAGCTGTGACTCCACAGCACTCTATGGAGGGCGAGAAAGTGAGACTCTGTCTCTACAAAAAAAAAAAAAAAAGAAAAAAGAAAAACAACACAGATACAGCCACTGTGAGATGTTGTTTCAGCACCTGAGAAAAATATAAAATTAAGAGACACAACTTGTTTTAAAATTTTAGAAATAAAGGAAAAAGAAAAACTTGCACACACAGTTTGTATGTACATAAGAGATTCTTAACTTATATTCAGCACAAAAGGGGAGTGGCCTGATGTACAGGACAGACCCCAGTAAGACACAGCCCACCCCACACGGTGCAGATAAGGAACCTTTGATGAAGGCAGTTTCCTGATTTGTGGGCAGAGACCAGGAAGTGACAAGGGATGGTGAGGCTCCTGGACAGTGGCAACCTGGGGAAACTGTTCCCACTTCCAGATCCCAAGGGAGGGTAGGAAGAAAGTGCTGTGTTGGTGAGAAGCTGCCATGGGACCAGGGCAAACGGCACCCACCCACTGCTCCTGCCCATCACTGACCACTGGTGAATGGGCAGCCACCAGCCAGAGGACCTGGGCAGTACAGGTGAGGGTAGTTACCTCCTGGGCACAGAGAAGGCTTGCAAAGGACATAGAATAAATGTGGACAATGACCGGTGCTCTTGGGCTTACTTGGCTAGGTGTTTTGTTGTATTTATTCACACCTACTGATTCGTCAATAGCCATTGAGCTTCTAACATGTCTTTATCACTGATGTAGGATCTTGGGATTCAGTGGCAGGATAATGACCCAATGAAGCTGGTGGACCCCAGGAGCTTATATTCTAGGGAGGCAGCAAGGTCAGATCACAAAGGATTGTAATGGGTTCTCTGTAGACATTTTCAACAGTGTAATGGGAGAAAGGGGGCAGTGGGAGAGCACCCAAGAGGTGACATTTTATCTGAGCTTTAAAGGTATGAAGGAGGCAGCCTGGGAGGGCTGGGGGCTGAGTATTCCAGGAAGAAGGTGCAGGTAGTGAAAGACCCCAGATCATGGCTTCTGGCGCCCAGGGAAATGGGACAGGGATGGGGGTGGGGAGTTGAACACAAGGGCCCAACTGTGATCTTCAGAACACTGTGATCACCCCAGGGGAGAGTCTTGGCTTTGAAGAGGTGGGGTTTGGGGGAAGGGGTTGTAGAGGGATGTGTATTCCACATAGATCTTGTAGACTCTGGAGAGAATGGGATACAGGTTGGGGGAGAGGGACGGGACTTAGGAGGTGAGTCTCACAGGGGTTTGGCCCTGGGGACATCATCACAGATGGAGAAGTAAGGACTGATTGGGGCTGTGTTGGAAAGGTTATGGGGGACAGAGAGAGGAATGAAGACACCAAGGTGTTTTCAATAACCCGGGGTGGTATTTGTCACTACTTTAGGTAAACCTTACTAAAATCTCTACAGGGAAACCCTGAAAAGAAGTCAGGGAGGTGGTAGATGCATTAAGTACACCAGTGAAAGCCTTCTTTTCTGCAGAATGGAGTGTGCTGTGAGACACATCACTCTTAGACTTCCACTTGGTCCCTACCATGCCCAAAGGCTCATGACCAGGGTCTGACCTCTCAGGTGCTCCCACAACAGGGACTCCAAGGGCAAGAACAGGTGGGACTTCAGGACAAGGTGGGGCTTCTCAGATCTTAGGCATTTACAGCCTGTGTTGAGCTGATGTGATGCTCCTCATTGGAGGATCTAAGAGGAATCATAGGTTTCCTCCACCAGAGTACACAGCCATTGAATGAGAAGAATCATGAGTTGGAAGTGCTCACAAATGCGGCAGGTGCACATCACTGGGGCTGACTCTTTCTTTGTCCCAGCAGCCAGCTGGGGTGAGTGGGAAGGTCAGGGCAGGCTCTCTGGAGGAGCCTGTGCTGAACACTTAAGGATGAGTAGAAGCTATCTGTAGCACTTTTCAACTTGAAGAAGCATATGTACTATCACTCACACAGATCTTGGCACTAAGCATCAGAACTTGGAAGGGATCCTGAGACGCTGCTCTGTTCCTGGGTGACACCTGTGTTGGGAGATGGGGAAGAGTGATGATCTTTAGATGACTGTAAGGTAGCTGTTGAGGAAAGATGAAGAAACAGGGGCATTTTGGCCAAGACACAGACAACAAGGGCACAAACAGCTTGGTCTGAAGGAGCAGAAGAGTTTGGGCAATCAGCCTCCAAAGCCCAGGACTCAGGAGGGAGGGCGGGGCCAGGAGCCAGAGCAGATTGAAAACTCACACAGGTGGGGCCTCCCCAATTATTCCACCTGCCAAGGGTGATCTCTAGCCACAGAACACTTGTTTTTCAGAGGAGTATGAAAGACCATAGGTCACACTGGGGCAGCCAGCCTTAAAGGATCCACTCCACCCAAGCATAGAACAGCTTTGCAAAGAACAAAACTCTGAAGATAAAGTCAAACGTTTCACAGCGTAAATGAACCTGTGTGCCCTGGGCAAGATCACTTGTCCCATGAGCAGGATGCCTGATGGTTCAACTGTTCACCAATCTTAGCAGACATAGCAAATGCAAACACAACTTACATCTCAGTAGCTAATGACAAATGTATATTTTTATCCTCTTTGGAGTAAAAATATTAATACTAATATGAATTTTACTGTGCTCGCTTCAATCATATATGTATGTAATAATGCATCAAAAACTGATATGCTTTTTGCTCTCATTCCACAAAAATGCACAGTTAACTCTGATACCACCCTAGGGACAAATTCCAAGGGAAGATGCCAAATAGATGACATACACATTTGCATGCTAGTTAGACTTTTTTTTTCTTTAATTCATTTAATAAAGATTTATTAAACACCTTTTATGTGCCAGGCACCAGGCAGATTTGGGGGATATTAGTGTAAGCAAAGCAGACAAGGTCATGGCTTGAAACAGCTGACCTTGAAGAAAACTGGGGGTGACCAGGGCCCCATGGGCAGCCAAGGCTCCCTGCCAGGATCCCTCTGCAGTTCAGACTACTGGGAGTCAGGGAGGGAGCTCGTCCTTGGCACAGCATGGTCAAAGAAACTAATAATTACAGCAGTTATTAGGACAGATGACAGAGCCCAAAGAATCACATCATTAAAGGAACAATGAAATTAAAAAAGAGGTTAAGCAAAAACCACAGGAGGAAAAGCCACACATTAGCTACTATTATAGCACTCAACAGGACAGAAGTGACATAATTAAAGTCTCCACCTCAGCCTCTGACCTGCTCAGGCATTTTTCTTGGGAAGAGACTGATCAAGTCTCCTTATTCCTGAGTCCTCCTCCTCAGCTGTGATTACAGCCAGGAGGCACCTTTGCAGAGATCTCAGGCACAGGATTGACCTAAGGCAAATGATTTTATCCCAGGGAGCCTCATTTTACTTACCTGTAATAATTCTTGCCTCGCAGCCTTGCCATACAAGTGAAAATCATGCTTGCGGTATGACCAGAACATAAATTCTCAAAAACCAAAGCCAAGCCATGTTAGAGCCTGGGGCGAAAGGAAAACTCAGGAATGCCAATCTTCTTTATTTAGAATTGTGCTATTTTGTTCATATGGATCTTATTGCATTAATTTTGATTTTTATAAAATATTGCACTAGACTATGAACCATCTTGATGACAGATTTTTGGGGCCTTTAAAATTTTTATTATTTTGTTAAAATATACATAACATAAAATTTACCATTAACCATTTTAAGTGTACAGTTCATCTTACTTTCCATCTTACTTTCCAAGTAAGTAAGTTCCATCTTACTTTCTTTCTCCAGCAATTTAACTACTCTAGATACCTCCCATAAGTGGAATCATAAGGTATATGCCTTTTTGTGACTGGCTTAGTTGTCTCAGCAGAAGGCCCTCAAGGTTCACCCATGCTGAGAACTGTATCCTTTTTCAAGACTGAATAACAATCCACCGTAAGGACACGCCATATTTTGGTCGTCCATTCATCCATCAGTGGACAGGTGGGCCGTTTCTACCTTTGGGCTGCGGCGAATGACGCTGCTATGAACATAGGTATAGAAATACCTGCTGGGGGCCCCGCCTCCAGTTCTTTTGAGTATATACACCAAAGGGGAATTGCTAGGTCACAGGGTGACACTATTTAATTTTTTCAGGAAGGGCCACACTGTCTTCCACAGTGGCCGTGTCATTTTACATTCCCCTCAGCAATGCACAGAGCTTTAGTTTCTCACATTCTCACCAATGCTTGTCATTTGCTGGTTCATTTATTTGTTTATTTTTTAGTTGCCTTCCTAGTGGGTGTACAGTGGGGCACCCCTGAAGTGTTGTGTCCAAGGTGAGCACCTCACTCACCTCACCCAGGCACGGCCTTCCCCTGTCTCCCTGGAGGGGCACAGGAAGGACATCCGATCCCCGTTCACGGATGTGGCTATCCCTGTGGAGCCAAAGGGAGACGGTTTCTCCATCCCCATGTGGACCAGCTGGCCCTGCTTGGTGCCTTGGCTACAACCTTGTTCCCAGTGGGCACTGCCACACCAACATCGGTAAATCACCAGAAAAGTGAACAAGAGTGGGGCCCTTCAGGGCAAATACCTACCACTTAGAAGCCACATATCCTGGGTCCCGTCCTCAGAAATGCCATCTTCTCTCCCCATGTCTGGCTCATCCTGGGCACAGGTAGAGGAGGCTGGTCTTGTGGAGAAGGGTGTGGCCCTCCGAGCATATTGTCCTGGTCTACAAGGAAGGGTCCTGTATGCACCAGGCCATGGTGTCATGGGGGCCACAAGGGCTGAAGGCAGGCCCCCTCAAAGATACTCTGCAGCAACATCTCCAGGAGGACAGCTCTGCTGTTCCTCAGCACTCACTCCACGGAATTGGGGTGACAATCCCACGTGCATGTGACCTCTTTCTACAGACTGGAAACCCCCTTGGCATGTGTGGCGGGAGTGTCTGTGCAGAGATAAGGGCAGACAGTAGGACCCAGGAAGTCACTACATTTCTCTTGTCTGTTTTCCTTCACAAAACTGCCTTTCCCACGTAGGGGGACACTGATCAAATACCAAGGCAAAGACTGGGACTGTTGACCTCGCAATGCCAGTGTGTCACCTGTCCTATGCATATAGGTGTTTAAAAAGATCCCTGTAAGCACACTTGAACAAGTGACACTTGAATGGTGGCCAGGTCCTTTTTATTTTTTAAGATGCTGATCCACATGCAGACATCTCCTGGTCTTCCCTAAGGAGCTGCACAGTTCCAGGTGCTCTGCTCCCTGTGCACGTCACCTGACACCTGCAGGGAGGGGTCTGTGGGATCCAAAGTATAGGGGGAAGACATGACTTGTGTTTCTCCAAGGAAAGACAAAGAAAAGGGCCGTGACTTTATTCCTAGAGGTTATTTGTATGTGAACCCAGAGCCATTGTAAAAGCTAAGGAGACCAAGTGTTTGGAGGTGTTTAAGGGACTCTACTGGACCTCTCACCATAGGGACTCTCAAGGAGATGGCTGTGATGGATAGAGTTAGTGCCTGCACCCCCCTAGGGGACACAGAGAGAGGAGCAGGGGGTCCCAGGACATGGAAGTCCCATAATGTGACTGGAATGACCTGATGTGTTTGTAACAAGTGGTCTGAATGCACACACTTTCCTCCAAAACTAACCAAGAAACTCACCCCTAAATCATTGGGTAACAACATAAATTTCTGGGGTTTCCAAGACCAGTGACTTAACCTCTGTTCCTTTCTTCCTCCATGTGTATAAGAGACAACTAGTAAGACAACTTGCTTTGTGGGGTGATGGGAAAAGGGACGCAATTAGTCTGCTAAGGGTCCATTCCACAGGGACGGTGCCTTGGTGTCCTCAGATGACTGAAGCGGCAAACAAGCTCCCCCCAGCCTCTTTTATAAGGGCACTAATCCTATCCGAGAGGGCACAGCCCTCATGACCTAGTCCCTTCCCAAAGGATTGGAGATTAGGTTTCAACATATGAATTTTGGGGGGGGGGACACAAACCTTCATACTACTGTAGCTTCTGGTGTGAACTAGGAACAGTATTACTCTGCTAAACACTTACCAGTCCAAGTTTGTGTGTAGAAAGTGATGTGTTTCCTGGAGAGGGATAAAGGAACTGCATTACTCTCAAGCTTGCATTCTGTGGGGTCCACTGGGGTCTGGGACACCATCAAGACATGCACAGTGAGCCCCTAATGGGTGAAGCCCAGTGTCCAGGGTTGCCGCCCAGACAGTGACGTCACCAGGTGGGCGTGGCCTGAAGAGCCTTCCTGGCCCGCCCCTTCCGTGTCTGTCCGCCTTAATCTACCCAGCTTACAAGGGCGCGGGATGCAAGGGTTGGGGTATTTTGTTCCTTTTCTTTCCCCTTTTTCCCTATCTTGTTTTTCTACTATAAGGCATCTTAACTATGCACATAAAAATGAAGAAGAATATGATAACCACACAACCACAACTCAGCTTTACCAAATCTTAATGCTATGCTTACTCCAGCAATTCGGAAAAAGGTGAATGCTAAGAATAAAATTGAGGACTCCTGTGTTTCCCCTCCTAAATCCCATTCCCCTCTCTCTGTCCTCCCCAGAGGCAATCGTTATTACCAATTGTGTTCATGATGCCCGTGTATAATGACGGTCAGGGTCAGCCGAGTGTGTGGATGTCTTTCTACGCTGTGTCCTATCCTGGGCAATCTTGAACGTGCTGCGGTTTTCAGCTCTCACAACTTGCCCCATGAGATGGTCACAGTTATCCCCATTTCACAGATGGGAACGGAACCATTAAGAAACTTGAAGACTGCACTATTCCTAAGTAGCCAGGATCGCAGCCCAGTCTGTGTAATTTTAGGGCCTGTGTCCTTAACCGCCAGGAAAAGTGTTTTATGCTGTCCCCACATGTATGTGTGCCCAATGAACCAAGCAACCAACAAACAAAAACTGCCAAGATCTGCTTTGCATTTTAGAAACTTGTTTGAAGAATAGGGTGTATGTGTTCTCCTGCAGCTGGATGTGTTTGCTCAGCCATCTGTGCGGGAGGCTAAGGCATGTTAGTAGATGCAGCTGTAGCGCCTTCCTCACCAGGGCACGAGGATCCACATTCATCCATCCCATTGTTTCCACAACTGCCAGTCTGTGGCTTCAGAGCCCACTGTGTCCCCTCCTGCAAGGTTTGAGTGAGCACTTCCTTTGGGGTCCCCAAAACCCTGATGCATGAAGACACTGGGACCTTCACCCTCACCCTGAGCTAGCCAAGACAGGTGGGCTCATACACTGTCACCCTCTACCTCATCCCACAGCAGACCTGCGGGCACGCATGAGGGCGTGCACCACAGCTCAGAACAGAACAGGCAAATGCATAAGAGGTCAGGCAAAGAGAATTAAGGAGCAGGCTGGGACAGGAGGAGGCTGGAATGTGCCCCATGTGCCAGGAGACTTCAAGAATCACACAGTTGAGCCCCAGATTGAACCCTGAGCTTTCTGGGCCAACAGAAAGGTAAACACAATCAGGGATGAAGCCTGCCCTTTCCTTAGAAAAATCTGATTTTCTCAAGTTTTCCTGTGGGATCCTCACAAGAACCCCTGAGGTATGTCACAAACCGGGTCTTGATATGACTCTTCCTTACTGCTCCTCTGGGACAGCCTTGAGAAAGGGATGTGGCTCCCACCCCTGCACTGGCCCCAGCACGTGGGCCCTACCTCCTAGGGCATGATCCTGCTACACCCGTGTAATTTCCACCTGTGCCATTTCCCTGCTCCTCCCTAAGGGCAGGAGCTGAGTTGTGTGCATTTTGCAGTCCTTCCAGGATTACAAAACAGTGCAGGGCAGGCACTAGGTTGAACTTAGGGTTGAATGGGCTTGTTAGGGTCAGGCTGATGCCCCACTGGTGCTCTGGCCTTCTCTGTCTATGTGGGGAGACGACAGAGTCCATGGAGAAGTTGCCATGTGATCAGGATCCGATCTCCACCATCCCCTTCTCCTCCAAGGGAGAGCTAATTACCACCGCTCCCCTTTCTTGGCTAATCTGAAGTCATAAAGCATGTTAATATTAGGCCACAACCATTCTGTAAGCAGCAGTCAAGTTCCTTTTTAAAGACAGCTTCTGCTGAGCCTTCTGACACTAGTGTCTCCTCCACCCTTCAGGCTGAGGTCAGATTTCAGTACCTGTCCTAAAGGGTCTATGTGAAGAGCCTGTCACCCCCTTGGAGGTCTGGGGCCCAGCTGCTGTCCAGTTATCGCTGGAACCTGCAGGAGTCTGGGTGAGTCACACAGAAAATCTGTGCTGCCTGGGTCACTGGTCTGAGGACCATACACTGTCCTCTTGAACTTGTAGTGATGGCAAGGTCTTCACCCTCTGCCCTGTCCAGAATGGTAGCAAAGGACAAGGTCACACATCCCAGTCACAGCAGCTAGTTATTAAGGCTGAGGTTATAACTTCATGGACTGCTCCCATCTGAAAGATGGCGAGGCCTTGTTTTCAGAGCCAAGCACAGTTTACCAAGGGCTGTTTGGAAAAGATACTTGCTATTTATAGTCTTTAAGCTGCATGAGTGAAGACGTCGGGAAGTTGTGGCTAGCGACAGAGTGGGCTGGGTCTTTCCATTTTCCAGTAAGGACAATGATCCCAGGGAAACTTGAAATCCGAATCATTGAGCCAGAGGACAGGGCTGAGAATTCTGGACTCCTCCTATGATTTACAGGTCACTGTAAAAATGCCAAGAAGGCACACGGAACGAGATGAAATGACAGGGCCTTAAGTCAATTCTTGTGGGACCAGGACCAACATATGACAAGGGTATATAACCTGCCTGGTGGCAGAGCTTCAGGGAGGAAAACTACAGGCTTATAGCTGGGCGTCCTTGGGTCTTCATAGGACCATTCATGCCAGGCTATGTTGCTGAGGCTCCTTGGTGGTGGCAGCTGCATCATCGCATCCAGAAGGACCACTATGGTTTCAGAGGGATGAACAGCTGGAGAACAGGAGCAGCTCTCAGCAACACACAGGGTTGAGAAAAGACACTGAAGTGAGGTCTATCCTCCAAGCCCACAGGAGCAGCTGCTCTGGGTGACAAGATGACATTAGGTCCCATGTCACCAGTGCTTTCATTCACTGAGTACCTGCTGAGGGCCAGGCCCTGCTCTGTGTTCTGCAGGCCCAGTGCACCATGGTTTGTGCAATCCCCAACCTATAACTGAGAAACAGAGAATAAGATTGATGTAGATGGTGGGGCTAGAGCAGGCTTGGTATCCACATTTACAGAGAAACAAAGCCCATGCCTCTCCCTTCTTTCCTATTTGTTCACTCTCGGTCTCCAGCAGGTCTTTCCTCTCATTCTTTCTCCTTCCCACTTCTCTCTCCCTTTCCTGTCTTATCTCCTTCCCTCCTTTATCTTCTTCTCCCCCAGCTATTGTTTGAATGTGTCCCGCAAAGCTCACATGTTGGGAAGTTAATCCCCAATGCACCAGCATTAGGGAGATGAGTAGGTCGTGAGACTCTGTCCTCACGAATGGATTAGTGTCATCATCACGGGAGTGGGTTGGTTATCCCCAGAGTGGAGTTGTTGTGAAAGTGAGTTTGTCCTCTCCCACTCTTGCACTCCTGGGCTCTCCTGCCCTTCTGTCTTCTGTCAAGGGGTGACATAGCAAGAAGGCCCTCAGCAGATGTAGGCTCCTCAACCTTGAGATTCCCAGTCTCCAGAACTGTAAGAAACAAATGTCTTTTCTTTATAAATTATCCACTCTGTGGTATTTCGTTGCAGCAACACAAAATGGGCTAAAAAACATCTTCTTCCAACCTCAATCCATTTTAACTGCATAATATCCAACCAAATCTTGCATAGACTGAGTTTATGGGCACTGGGCCCAGGGAGATGCATGAATATTTCCCTGACTTGTACTTGCAAATGTGCTTACTAAATTCCATGAAAATTGTTTGTGCACTGTATTTTTCATTAAACAATCAAAATGAAATGAATGCTCATCTCTCTTTGGTTGGTTTCTTCTTCTATGCAGTGTTCAATTAATTATTTAAGTGAACCCTCCTAATGGCTAATTCAGAGGAGCTTCAAAGGAGAGGCGACTGGGTGACTAAAGATGCCCCAGGGCTGGGAAGGGAAGAGAAGAAAATAAGCATCCCTTACAGTAAATCAAAGTTTTTCTGGTCATTCCTAAACTCTTCAGGAAAGTAGAGCTTTCTTTAGTGAGAAATCTCTCTCTAGTTTTGGGATCCATTTTGAATTTAAATCTTTCTGAGCCACTGACTGTTTACTGTGAGTTCCTATGATCTTTAACTGTAAGCTGGGATTTTGTAGTTTAAAGAATAATAAGAGAGATTTAATCCTGGGTTGCAAGGATGGTTCAACATACTTAAATCAAGAAATGTGTTGGGCGGCGCCTGTGGCTCAAAGGAGTAGGGTGCCGGCCCCATATGCTGGAGGTGGTTCAAACCCAGCCCCGGCCAAAACTGCAAAAAAGAAAAAAAGAAGAAGAAGAAAGAAATGTGATACACTATGTTAACAGAAAGAAGAAGAAAAACGTGATAATTTCAATAGATGCACACAAGGCATTCAACAAAGTTCAGCATCTTTTCATGGTAAACACTCTCAACAAATTAGGTGTAGAAGCAACATTATTTATGTTATTTACACAACAATAAAGGCCATATCCAATAAGCCCACAAATAAAACCACATTTAGCAGTGAAAAGTTGAAATATTTTCCTTTAAGATCAGGAACGAGACATGGATGTCCACTCCAGCCACTGCTATTCCACATAGTATCAGAAGTCCTAGCCAGAGCAATTATGGAAGAGAAAGAAATAGAAGGCATCTAAATTGGAAAGGAAGAGGTTACATTTTCTGTTTGCAGACAACATGATCTTACATGCATGTATAAAAATTCTAAATACTCCACCAAAAACCCATTAGAACTAATACACAAATGCAGTAAAGTTGCAGGATACAAAATCAACATGAAAAACTCAGTAGTGTTTCTAAGTCTCTGACAAAGAAACTAAGAAAACAAACCCATTTACACTAGCACCTCCAAAATTTACATAGGTGTAAATTTAATCAACAAGTATGGACATTGAAAACTATACAACATTGATGAAAGAAACTGAAGAAGACACAAATAAATGAAAAAATATCCCATGTTGCTGGGTTGGAAGAATTAATATTGTTAAAATGCTCCTATTACTCAAAATGTTCTACAGAGTCAAATGCAATCTTATCAATATTTCAATAGTATTTTTCACATAAATAGAAAAAACAATCTTAAAATTTGTATGGAACCCCAAAAGACTCTGATTAGCTAAAATAATCTTGAACAAACAGAGCAAAGCCAGAGGCATCACACTATCTGGTTTCCAAGTCTATTAGAAAGCCATGAAAATCAAAACAACCTGGTTCTCCTACAAAAATAGACACAGACCAATGGAATAGGATAAAAAGCCCAGAAATTAATTGATGTACATATGGTCAATTAATTTTTTACAAAGATGCCAAGAACATCCAGTGGAAAAAGAATAATCTCTTCAATATCTGGTGCTGGGAAAACTAGATATCCACATACAAATGAATAAAGTTAGACCTTCATCTCAGACCACATACAAAAATAAACTCAAAATGAATTAAAGACTTAAATGTACACCTGAAATCCAAAAAACCTACTATTAGAAACATATGGGGAAAGCTCCATGACATTGGACTGGACGGTGATTTCTTAGATATGACATTAAAAGCACAAGTAACAAAAGCAAAAACAAACCAATGGGATTACATCAAACTAAAAAAAGGTTCTGGACAGCAAAGGAAACAATCAGCGTAGGAAAGAAATAACCTGTTAAATGGAAAAATGGTATTTGCAGTCATGCATCTAATAAGGATTTAATATCCAAAATATACAATGAACTTCAACAACTCAATATGAAAAAACCAAATAGCTCAATGTAAAAAAAAAAAGCAGAGGATCTCAATAGGCATTTCTCAAAAGAAGACACACAAATGGCCAAGAGATATATGAAAAGATGCTTAGGGTCACTAATCATCAGAGAAAAGCAAATTATTATTTTTTTATTTTTTACATATACATGTGTTTATTAGGTTTCCACTTTTTGCCTTCGCAGAATTAAAAAGGCTTAAAATTTAATAAGAGAAAAAACAAATTAAAACCCCAGTGCAATATTGACTCACACCTATTAGAATAGCTATTATCAAAATTATGAAAGACAGAAGTATTGGCAGGAATGTGGAGAAAAGGGAACTCTGGTACACTGTTAGTGGGAATGTAGATTAATACATCATTATAAAAAACAAATGGCGATCCCCCTGTCAAAATTAAAAATAGAACTACCATAATCCCACTTCTGGGTATATATCCAATGGAAATGAAACTGATATCTTGAACAGATAGCTGCACCCCCATGTTCTATATCTAGGCTATCCACAATAGCCTAGATATAGAATCAACCTAAGTGTCCTCTGACTGATGAACGGACACAGAAAATACTATTCAACTTTTAAAAAGAAGGAAATACTGTCATTTGCAACAACATAGATGGCCCTGGAGGACATTATGCTAAGAGAAATAAGCCAGGGACAGAAAAATAAATACTGCATGATTCCACATGTAGAATCTGGAAAAGTCAAAATCAGAGCAAGAACAAAATGGTGCTTACCAGAGGCCAGGGATGGGAGGAGCCAGGAGATATTGGTCAAAAGACACAAAATTTTAGTTAGAGAGAAGGAATAAGTTCAAGAAATCTATTACACACAATGGTGATTATAGTTTATAACAATATACCACATATTTGAAAATTGCTTAAAGTATAGATTTTAAGTGTTCTCATTACCCCACCAATGATGGGTGTGTAACAGAATGCATGTGATAAATAACTTGATTTAGCCATTCAAAAATGTATGCTACATTAATACATCATGTTTTATACCATAAATATATACAATTTTTACTTTTTAGTAAAAAGAGACTAATAAGAAAAAAAACCATCTTGTTGGATCAAATCCACCATCATCAACACTGATGGAGAGATCTTCAAGAAAGAGCAAAAATATCACCTCTCTCATTGATCAGAAACCAATCATACTATTACCAACCTAGAACACTGCATGTCCTCCTTACCGTTTGAAAAGTTTTGATGACTCTATTAAAAAATTTTACCTAAAGTTTATCTAAGAGTAACTCAGATGTCCATTAAGTAATCACAGATAATGAATGTTTGGGAAACTTTGAAAAGGAGTGTTGGGGAAAAACAACAGTCCCTCCCCGTCCCGCGTAGCCCATGGCAGACTTCTTTTGATCTTGCAATAGACCCCTCGCGTAGCCCTTGGGTACCTGTTCAGATCTTTCTTTGAACATTGTCAGGGGAAGCACTGGGCTTGGGACAAGGCTGGCACCTGCCCTCTTGCTGGGCAGTCACAAGATTGTCACCTCACAACTCAAAGGTCCAGGTGGTTCAGGCACAGAGTTTTTGGATTTGGTTGGATTCCAACTCTGCCACTTACTAGCATGGTGCTTTTGGGGAATTTATCTGCTCTTTTAGTGTCTGTTTTTTTTTAATCTTAATTATTAATACCTACCTCATTATATGACTGTGAAGATTCACTTAATAATACGTGTGAGACCATGAAAGTGTGCCTGGCATCTGGGAAGTGCTATGGTCCCCTTTAACAGCTACTGAAGCCTATGGATCATTTCTGAGAGTAATAATTTCATTTTTTCCATCTTCATTGAGGTATAAATTGACAAATAAAAATTAAATACAGGGTCCAGCAGAAGTAGTCCCATTTTATAAGTAGTATTAACATATAAATTAATATAAAATATACAGATTGGTGGAGAATCATGAAAAGACAAAAGCCCTCCCATCAATCCATGTAAATGTATGGTCTTCTGGCATTGTCAATAACTTCTGTAGAATTTTCTTCCAACAGGTTGTTAGAAAAAGGGGATGTTATTTGTACCAGACCCTGTATATTTAAGATATAAGGGGATGATTTTTTAAAATGTCTGTATGTATTGTGAAATGATCACCACAACCAAGCTAATTCACACATCCATCATGTCACACAGTTCACCCTTTTTTGGTGGTAAAAACACTTAAAATCTATTCTCTTACCAATTTTCATGGATATAATACATTATTACTAACTATAGTCACCATGGTGTATATTATAAATATTGGCTTACATCCTTTACCCACCTCTCCTCATTATTCATTCCCCACTGTCATCCCTGGGAACCACCAGCCTACACTCTGATTCTATGAGTTTGACTTTCTTAGATTCCTCATATAAGTGAGATCGTGCAGTAGTCATCTTTTTGTGCCTGGTTTATTTTACTTTGCTTCACATCCTCCAAGCCCATAAGTTTGTTGCAAATGGCAGAATGTCCTTTTGAAAGACCGAATAATATTCTTGTGTGTGTGTGTGACATTTTCTTTTTCTATTGGTGGGCAGTTGGATTGGCTCCCTATCTTGGTTATTGTGAATAATGCTGAAATGAACATGGGAGAGCAGCTATTTCTTCAAGATACTGGTTTAATTTCTTTTGGATACATACTCAGAATGGGATTGATAGATCTTATGATAGTTCTATTTTTAATTTTTTGAAGAATCTCTGTTCTGTTTTTTGTAATGACTACGAATCTACATTCCCACCAACAGTGTACAAGTGGTCCCTTCTTCCACATCCTTGCCAACACTTGCTCTCTTTCATCTTTTTGATAATGGCCATTCTAACAGGTGTGAAGTGATACCTCATTATGGCTGCAATTTGCATTTCTTTGATGATTAGTAATGTAGCGCATTCATATACCTGTTGACCATTTGTGTGTCTTCTTTTGACAAATGCCTATTGAGATCATTTGCCCATTTTTTAATTGGGTTATTATTATTTTTTGCTATTGAGTTGTTTGAGTTTCTTATATACAGAGGAGCCAAAAAATGTATACACATTTCAAGAAAGGAAAAATCTGTCTTAAAATTGTAATACTCAATGTATACCAATATAGTTTGTTATCTTGCATATTGTATCATGGATCTCTTGTCATTGCAGAGGTAAAACATGACTTGAGTATTAAAATTTTAATATAGCATTTTCCTTTCCCAAAATGTGCATACATTTTTTGGTATGTTCTTTGCTTTGGATACTAACTCATTAGATGTATGATTACAAACATATTTTTCCAGTCAGTAGGTTATCTCTTTGTTCTTTCCTTTGCTGTGCAGAAGCTTTTTGGTTTGATATAATCCCATTTGTCTATTTTTGCTTTTGTTGCTTGTGCTTTTAGGATCATATCTAAAAACTCACTGTTCAGACCATTTCCATAGAGCTTTTCTCCTCTGTTTTCTTATAAAAATTTTAAGCTTTCATGTCGTATATTTAAGTCTTTAATCCATTTTGAATTGATTTTTGTGTATGATTTAAGATAAATATTCAATTTCTTTTCTTTTTCTGCATGTGGGTATCCAATTTTCCAAACACCACTTGTTGAACATTATCCCCCTTTCCCATTGTGTATTCTTAGCAACAGAATAATACTTTTAAATGCATACAATAAAATTCATAGGATGACAAAGGAAACCAATTACACTGAAATGAAAACTGAGTTATAATGGTGGAAGAGTAATACATGTGCTTCTTTATTAACACATCATGTAATACAATCCAGTCTACTATTGCAATCTCAAAGTCATAATGACTTGAAGGGGTATTTTGGGTTTTGAAACGATGGTCACATGCTATGAAATAGCTGTGATTTTGATAAACAATGAAATCACAGATCCTGCTAATGCTGCTGTAATCTGTTGCCTCCATTTGATAATTGAAGAAAACTCTTCAATTGAAATTGAAAGTTAGTGAAAATAAGATGTATTTTTTCCCATCCAAGTTTATTCTTGGACCCTGCTGAGTACTGCAGCAAAGACTCAGCCTAGGGCAGCAGGGTTTAAGAAATGGAAAAGAACATACACCTTGTTCTCAGTGGCAAACCACATGGAAAGCTTTAAATGTCAAAGAAGAATTCTACCATTTTACTTTCTTTCTTGTAGTTCACCTAAGAAACAACCGTTAAGTGACAAGCTTTTAAGAGGAGGTAATTTTCTCCCAAGGGCTTGCTTTATTTACCTGAATATTAAGTTCGGAGATACTCTCGTCTCTGAAAGGAAACCTGTGGGTGGAGCATTTCTTTAAATGTCAAATCCCAAATAAATGTGAAGGGCACAGCCTCAAGAAGGTTCTGCATTCAGCAGGGAAGCTGGGTGCAGAGGGACCTGCCGGGTCTTTATTGGCATTATCCATGTAACATTTTCAAGTTTTCAGAGTTGTGAGGCTGTCAGTATAGAGAACTTTTTGAGGATCTTTTCTTTTCTGCTACTAAATTTATTTTTCCTCCAACTTTTGCTGATCACTATCACCAAGCTCTCCCCAGGTGCCCAAGTATATCCCGTCTTTAAGAAGTTCATCTCCACACATTGGTAGTGGAAGCCTGAAATTGGGCTCACTCTGCATCTCTGTCCTCCTCTCTTGCCTTCCCGGAATGTCCTCCTCAACCTGGGAATGACCTCTAATCCCTTAGTACAGGGGTGGGTATGGGACTCCAGCAGGTGCAGTTTCTCCTAAAACCCTAAGGGCCAAGAATCCTATGGTCTTGGGGCACCAGTAGCCGTCTCATCCCTTTTGGAGATGTCCAGTAGGAGAACTAAGCTGTCTGGAGGAAGCAGTAGAGCTAAAAGACAGGGAAAGAATCCTGACAGCTCCTATAGTCCTGGATCCAGCTGTTTCTGAAACCCCATACCCATTCCCCTTAGAATCTTAAACCAGTTTGATCTGAGGCTCTGTCACCTTCGAATGAAAGAATCCTGTCAACTATTGCCAGTGACTATAGTTTATAGTCATTCTGCCAATGAGAAAACTGTCTTAAGTAGAATGTTCTCTCCAGAGTCACCGAGTCCATCAGAACAAAGCACAGACGGCTCACAGCTTTGGTTACCTACAACTAGATTCATGCCGTACAAGTACAAAAGCAGAAACAAACTTCCTCTGTTTATGAGCTCACGAGGCACCCTCCTTCTGGGGGTCACTCTTTTTCCAATGCCCTTGCATTCTCTCTGGGGGACGGGTCTGGGGGGAGTGGAGTTGTTTTTGCCCCATGTCCAGACCTTCACAGGGAACACAGTGGGGGCAAGGAGTTGAAGGCTTAACTTTGGTCACTGACCCATCAAGCCCACGGCAGGCTCCTCCTTGGAGGCAGATCCGGATCCCAGGAGCTCTGATCTCCTGTGTGCAAAGAGCAGCCCCCTCCCCCTGAAGTATCTGGGGCAGAGCTACCGCTCCACTGGGAGTGTCTTCTCTTTTGCTCAAGAAATCCTCAGTGCTCTTTAGGCTTAAGCATGGCAGAGGGAAAAGAGACAGAGGTGGCCCAGCTTGTAACCCCCAACTTTAGACCCCACCAGAAGTTATTAGCGATGCCAGAAGAGGCAACTAATTCAGCAGATCAACAGCACTCTGTCCCCCACAAGCACGGCTTCTTTGCTGTATCATCCCACACCAGCATGTGATCATCTGAACATTGACCTTTGCGAACACTCATTGCTGTAATTTTATCATTACTTTCAATCATAACCCATTTGGGGCTAGTTTCATATTTGAATATTCTGTTCTCACTGCTGATAAAATTTCAAGTCTGAATCATGAGGTTAGGGTGAATGGAACCTGGTAGCTTAGAATAATTACAAAATCAATGCTAAAGAACAATTCTGTTCCCCGCACCTGGTAAGTGTCTAAATTCAGGCATCTGACAGCATCTTCAAGCTGAAATGAAATCTCTACCTAAGCTAGCAACACTGTGTTCTCTGCATGGGGTGAGAAAACAAGGCAGCTCTTACCTCATCTATTGAGATTTGTAAAAAATGGTCTGGAGACTATGATGTGCTTCCCAGATTCTCACAAATCCCCCAACCCTTTTGAGACTGAAGCACCCCTTCCCTCAGTTACTGGGACTATTGGCTGCTAGTTGACTAGCTCTCTGCTGAGTTCTTCTCTGGAAATTGCCCTGTCTAAAGAGTCGTCTCATTCAAGATTCATATTTGTGTGGTGGCAGATATACAGAGACTGGCCATTGCCTCAATTCAGACATCTTCGGGGGGCTTTCCCGACTTCAGAGGTTCCTCAAGGGATCAGCTGAGATATTTGTCGGGACTTCGATGGAGTTCAACTTCTTGCTCTGTCTAGCCTGCTTCATTCTTTCACTCTCACTGGTCCTCATCTAGACAGCATTGCCCAATAAATACCCTTCCTGCTTGTATATTTCTATCACAGAGTCTGTTTCCCAGGAAACCTACACTGCATTGTTATCACTGTATGTTATTTAATGTATATAATATTTTGCATGGAAAATATATTTTATTATCCTTGTGCTTGGACATAAAAATTAACTCATGTAATAAAATTTGTCAATTGTTATGATTAAAAAAAAATGACCTGGAGATAAAAAATATATTTTTCCCTTGGGCAGAGTTAATGTCAAGCTACATCAGTTAACTCTCTGGGGGAGACAAAGGGGTGGAGGGAAAAGTGCTTGCAGGCTTTGAGACTAGCATGACAGCCAGATCATTCCAGCCAAACACCTGATGGACAACGAATGCCCCATGAGGGGTTTCAGGTATGGTTTTTGAAACAAAACCCTCACCTAGTTCTTCAGATTCCATCACTTATTTGTGGCGACACCAAGTGTTTAAGACTCTACTGGCAGTTGGTATAAAACTCCAACTAGAACTCTGGCCTTGCCCCGGAGGCTGAGCCCCTACAAAGCTGTGCCGATGGTTGTGTGCTGGGGCAGGCCCCGACCGACATTCCACCTGTTGCCAGGGCAGCGCGGCGAGTCCTTCTTCAGGGACTCACCCACGCTTTGCCCTCCTGAAGGACAGGCCTTTCCTAACCCTCTCCCCGCCTCCTCAAGCTGCCATGTCATAGGGCCCCAAACCATCTGGTGAGGAGGGAAGGCTGTGGCCACCCACAGGCCTCTGGGGGAGAGAACAGGACAGCGTGGGAGCTGAGAAGGCCATGGAAACCAGAGAAGGAATTGCCATGGCAACCGGCTCTCAGCCCTTGTCCTCCTCCCCCTCCTTGGTCCAGATATTCTCTTTCCAGAACGCAAGTCCTGAGGTCCATCCAGTCCTGTGATGTGGTCACAGGCAGGTCTCTCCACCCACTGGCAAAGAGTGGGTGAGAGAATTGAGCCTATGGTGCACGGAGTTCGTACTGGCCTTGACAGGATCTCTGTGATGTCCACGTCCCTCCTGGAGTTTCAGAATGTGACCTTATTTGGAAAAAGGGTCTTTGGGCAGGTGTGGTGGCAGAGGTGGTAGCGGGCATGGTGGCAGGCGCGTGTAGTCCCAGCTACTCCCGAAACTGAGGCAGGAGGATCTCTTGAGCCCAGGAGTTTGAGGTTGCCGTGAGCTAGGCAGAGGCCACGGCACTCTACCCAGGCTGACAGAGTAGACTCTGCCTCTAGGAAAAAAGGAGGGGTCTCTGTTGATATAACAAGTGGGGATCGGGGGGCCCTAATCCAGTGACTGGTGTCCTTGTAAGGAGAGGCAACAGAAACATAATGAAACGCAGAAGAAACCACGTGAATACTGAGGCGGAGATGGGGGTGACCAGCTGCAGCCTGGGAACACCAAGGACCAGGGCAGCGCCCAGGAGCCGGCCAGAGGCATGGAAAGGCCTCTCCCCAAGGCCTTGTAGAAGGAGCCAACCCTGCCAATTTCTTGATTTCAGAATTCTGACCTGCAGAACCAGGAGAATGCCTGTCCGGGGGTGTAAGCTACCCAGTCTGTGATGCTCTATTAAGGCAGCCGTCAGATGGCCACACAGGCACTTCAAACCCACTTAGCTTCTGTGACAAAGAGAAAGTGATGGATGTTTGACATCCACTTTCCACGTTCTTTAGGAGACACAGCCAATAAGAGAAACCCCACAGACAAATTCACCCCTCCTGTGATGTTTATTCTACAAGTAACCCTCTTGAGAATGCCTCGCCAGGGCACAAATGCAGGATAGACGTGACCAGAGACCAGAGACCTGGCGCCGGCCGCTGGATCCCGAGCGGAACTCAGGTCTGCTAGGTTTTCCCTCCAGCTCAGCAGGGAGGCCCTGCTCTGCCTGGGACAGGCAAGGACATGGGTGAGAGCTGCAGGCCAGTGGCTGCTCCTACAGCCATAGAGGTTTCTTTGTTGGGTGTGTTCCTAGGAGGATGGGAGGCTCTGCCCCTGACTTCACCTCCCTGAGTCTCCTCGCCTCTCTCTGGAGTGAGTGCAGGGAGGGTTTTCAGTCAGACCCACACGGAAAAGGACCAGCCCATGCTGCAAGGGAGACACAGGACATTTTTATGTGGCATGGGCTCTCACAACCATGTGATCCGTCAGACCCAGAATCCCAGTGGTTGTGGAGCAGGCAGAAAGTAACCGAGTGCGGCCTGTGGAGTGTCTGAGCGCCACAGGGGACCCCGACTGCCCAGTGAGAAGCACTCACTTCTCAGGGGACCCCGACTGCCCAGTGAGAAGCACTCACTCCACAGGGGACCCCGACTGCCTGGTGAGAAGCACCCACTTCTCGGGGGACCCTGACTGCCTGATAAGAAGCACTCACCCCGACTGCCTGGTGAGAAGCACTCACTTCACAGGGGACCCCGATGCCTGGTGAGAAGCACTCACTTCACAGGGGACCCCGATGCCTGGTGAGAAGCACTCACTTTACAGGGGACCCCGACTGCCCAGTGAGAAGCACTCACTGTACAGGGGACCCCGACTGCCCAGTGAGAAGCACTCACTTTACAGGGGACCCCGACTGTCCAGTGAGAAGCACCCACTTCACAGGGGACCCCGACTGCCCAGTGAGAAGCACTCACTCCACAGGGGACCCCGATGCCTGGTGAGAAGCGCTCACTTCACAGGGGACCCCGACTGCCCGGTGAGAAGCACTCACTCCACAGGGGACCCCGATGCCTGGTGAGAAGCGCTCACTTCACAGGGGACCCCGCATGCCTGGCAAGAAGCACTCACTTCTCAGGGGAGCCCAAGTGCCCGGTGAGAGGCACCCACTTCACAGGGGACCCCGACTGCCTGGTGAGAAGCACTCACTTCACAGGGGACCCCGACTGCCCGGTGAGAAGCACTCACTCCACAGGGGACCCCGATGCCTGGTGAGAAGCGCTCACTTCACAGGGGACCCCGACTGCCTGGTGAGAAGCACTCACTTCACAGGGGACCCCGACTGCCCGGTGAGAAGCACTCACTCCACCGTGGAGACCAGAGGGTAGCGGCTTCCCTCCGGGAGACCGCCCCCCACTGCACCTGTGGCTCGGGTGGAGGCCTTTTCCTGCCTGAGGTGATGGGTGATACCGAGCATTTGCTCTGAAAGTCCAGGCCTGGGCTCAGCAGAGATGACCTTGCTTCTCATGTCGTCACCCTCCTGGGCACTGGGCAGGACAGGGTGACGCTACAGAGGGCGCTCCCTGCTGTCCCACCTTCACTGAGTGAGCAGCAAAGGCGCCTGACTGTGCCCCAGACTCAAGAGTTGTGTGCAGGGAGTGTCATCAGCCCAGGCACTGGTCTCCTTGGTGACATCCTGTCAAACTCGCCCTCATCAGAGATGAAGTCAGGGGACCAGGGAAACCCCAATTTGTCTCCTAGGCTTTGAGAAGTCATCAGTTATTCTGGAGGACTTTGTTACAAAAGCAGAATTACATTCTGAAATTCAAATTCTGTTCAGTGCGGAACTTAAAAGATAGCACAGTTAAAACATGATTATGTAGTAATTGGTCTACTTCCAGCATAAAGTTCAAGTTGGATCCTGTATTTTTAAAAAGGATTTTCTCTTCTGGACTGAGGTATAGCACTGTACTTTTACTATAGCTGGTCAAATCTTAGATGTACTATTCAATAACCTTACACATACGTCTACAGCCATGTAACCAACCACCTCTCAAACCAAGATCTAGAACATTCTTAGGCCCCAGCAGGCTCCTTGCTGCTTTTTTTTCTGCCATCATGAACCCTCCAGTCCTACAGGCAACTGCTACTCTGATGCCCAGCGTCATATGTTATTGAACTTTGAATTGATGGAATGGTACAATATGGACTCTCTAGAATCTGTTTTCTTTGGCTCAATATTATGGCTATGAAATGCCTTTGCATGGACCAATAGCTTATTTTTTTTTAACTTCTGTGTGCACTTTAGTGTGTGTATATATACCATAATTTATTTAGTTCATTCTAACATTGATGGACATTTGGGTTATTTTATGTCTGCAGCTGTTACAAATAAAGGTGATGGGACCATTCCCATATGGTCTCTTGGTAGCCATAGTCCTCATTTTTTAAAACAATAAACCAAGGAATTTCCAGGCGGGGGAGATACATATACTTAGCTGTAGTAGATACTGCCAAACTATTTTTCAAAGTTGAACCAATTTACACTTCAACTGTCAGTGCATGAGAGCTCCGGGTATTCCCCATCCTCCCTTACAGTTGCCCCAAGAGCACGAAAGCTACACACAATGGTGAGCCTGAGCCGGGGCCATTGCTTTGCTTTTTCATTTTATTTTTTATTTTGACAGAGTCTCACTATGTCACCCTCGGTAGTGTGCCGTGGCCTCACAGCTCACAGCAACCTCAAACCCTTGGGCTTAAGCCATTCTCTTGCCTCAGCCTCTCAAGTAGCTGGGACTACAGGTGCGCACCACAATGCCCGGCTATTTTTTCTTGCAGTTGTTTAGCTGGCCTGGGCTGGGTTCAAACCCACCACCCTCAGTGTATGTGGCTGGCACGGTAACCACTGTGCTATGGGTGCCAAGTCAGTCTTTTTATTATAGCTATTTTAATGGGTGCATAATACAGGGTGGCCATAAAGTTTGCACACTATTTTAAATTGCACACGAACTTTCTGGACGCCCTGTAGTATCTGGCCGTGGGTTTCATTTGCATTTTTCTGTTAGCTAATAATGTTGGACACCTTTTTATGTGCCATTATGCACCTGGATTTCCTCTACTCTAGAGATATCCACAATCGTCCCGTACAGGGCCGGGGAGTAAACGTCTTTGGCTTTGCAGGCTGTGTGGTCCTGCTGTTGTGGAGCAAAGCATCCTTGGACCAGATGTGAAGCTTGAGTGTGGCTGTGTCCCAACACAACTTATTTATAAAAACAGGCTGGGGCAGGAATGGTGGTTTTAGCAGATGGGGTCCGAATTTGGTGACACCTGCCGTATTATTAAGTGCCTGCTCCAGACTTCTGCCCATGTTTACATTAAGTTGCTCATCTTTTTCTTTCTGATGTGTACAAGTTCTCCATAAGTTCTAAATCTTGGTTTTATGTTGCCGTGGCCTCACAGCTCAATGATGAATTTTATCATATTCTGAAAATTAAATGTAATCTTTATTGTTATACTGAGCATTACTATATCTTTGCCCTCAATGTTCCTATCACAGGCCTCTAAGAATAGAGATTACTGTCATGCCAGAGAGCTTCCTGCTGGTCCTTGGACTCAGGAGACCTGTCTGATGCCATCCTTGCCCAGAGTGACACTGTGGTGACAGCAGCCCAGAGCAGCCCTTCCCTCTTGGGAAGTCCCACTTCCTAGGACAGGTGGAGTGAAAATGGCCCTGACTTGTGTTGGAATGGACAGTTTCCAAAAGGGACATAAATGTCCTGTGATGGTTAGTGTATGTGCCTTCAGAACTTTGTGAATTAAAGGAAAATTTCTAGTCCTTTAGACCAAAAGTGGTCAGAATCAAGGAAGCTGGGAAGGACTCTGTTTCCCTATCAGCCAAATGCTTTTTAGGTCGAGCATCAGTTGACAGTGCTACTGAGGGGAAATTGCCCAATTTTTTGTTGCTTCACTGGCAAAGGATGACTGTCTTTGCATTGCAAAACCTTTTTTTACATATGAGCTCCCCAAGAGCAGGAAAGCTACACACAATGGTGAGCCTGAGCCGGGGCCATTGCTTTGCCTACCGCGTCGGAACAAACATCACTATCTATTTTGCGGCAAGAAAACTGAGGCTCAGAGCAGTTAGATGAGTTGATTATGATCAGAGATGAAGTAATCGACCAAGCCAGAAATACTTTACCGCCAAGTCCACGCTCTTCCCAGCTCTTCCTTCCTGGACTGTGCTGAGATTTCCCCTTCACGTGAAGATGGGGCTGGAAGGGATGTTCTCGCCTGGTCCCCTCACTCCGTGGATGACCCTCAAGGCTCAGAAGGAGTCAAAGGACATCACTCAGAGTTTCCCCAGCAAGCTGGCAGCAAAACGTGAACGAGAGTGCAGATTTTCTAAGTCCAAAGTCTCTCTCAAAACTTATTTTCTCTATTTCAATCATTTTGACTTTACTATATCAACCGTAATACAAGATATATAAAAACAACTTATTTTGTCGTTTTTTATGACTAAGTATCTATAACAACATTGGGCAATTGAGATAGATGCTCTATTTGATCTACGATGATCAAATGGATCATAAGAACACAAGTAGTAAGTGATTTGATTCTGTTTCACAAAGAAGCTTTGATACTCTCCCCACCTGCCACCCTCTCTGGGGTCTCTCCACCCAAGACAGAGGGGTGGTTGGATGTCCAGGCATCAGCAACGACACCAGACCAAAAGGAAACACCCATCATCGGGCCTCTTTTTCCTTGACGTTAATAAAATTGGTAAATATCTAACCATCTGTTTCCTTTACAGGTAGTCTAATCACAAAGAGATGTATCAAAATATGGGAAATTCTGCTTGTTCAATGCAACTGGCCTTTAGAACGTCAGTGACCCTTACTTTCAGTTGTATTCATTTCCAAATGTACAGCTCCTTAGAAATGTAGGAAAGCTATTTTCAGCCCCTACATGTGGTGTTTATCAATCCTTACATTATTTATTCTTATGCAAATAGTAACATCATTTTTGAAAGAAAGGACTTGTGGGACGAATACATGTATTTGTGTCATTTTTCTCAAAGCATCTTAATTCTTGATGCTTGCTCTTATTTTATACAGAGCTTGGTTTACGGGAAGTTTGGGTAAACAGAACTCTTAGGAGTAATTAGTACTCAATTAAGCCAAGATTTCATGCCTGTGTGCGTGACTCAAGCCTCTTCTTCCAATCTCTGGGAAGTCTTAAGTAGGTCAGGCCTCTGTTTTCCAAGCAAGGCCCAGCGCTGACTGCCCCGGGCATTTTACACGTTATTCCTAGTGACTGGAGGACAAAGCTACTAGATATTTTGTGGGCCCTTAGTGCCAACGAAAGGCACAAGACTGACCGCCTATTGGTCTGGAGCGGTCCTCTTTGCCTGTGTCCTATGGGAGTTTCCACAGACAGCAACCGGGAAGATTCACCCTGAAACCAAAGGAAGGTCCCAACCCTGCCCTCGTGGGTGGAAAGATTGGGACGTTGTCCTTCCCATCATCAGTCTGGTTTCAAATTAACAAACCAGAGTGGGAGCCTCTCTCCTGACAAGCGTTTGTGCCTGATTTATTTTCCCCAACGTTGTATTACAAAAATGTTCAAATACACAGTGAAGAAAAAAGAATACAAGGAACATTGGTGTACTCACTGCTTAGCTCCACCCATCCTCAGCATTTTGCTGAACCATCTGAAAGTGAGTTGCAATTTAAATATCTCTGCACACATCTTCTGAGGACATTCTCTAATACAAAGTAACAAAGTAACATAGTTGCAAAGAAAGTATTTCACTTAAGTAATCAAAGTAATGGGAATAAAATTGGTTGTAATATTTTCTTATTGTCCTTTCAAAACTCCCTAGGGTCTATAGTAATGTATCTCTTTCATTCTGATGTGTCTTCTCCCCTGCCCCCCAGATAAATCCAGTAAGAGATTTATTAATTTCATTGAATTTTTTTCCCCAAGGAAACAGCTGTGGGTTTCATTCATGATATTACTATTATTATTATTTTAGTTTTTTACTTCATTGTTGTCTGCTTTTATGTTTGTTATTTCCTGTATCTTATTTTTGGAATTAATTTGCTTTTTTTTCTTTTGTAGCATCTTATGGTTGAAGTATAGATCTTTTCCTAGTTCTATCCTACTAATTTTGACATGTCGTGTTTTCATTATTATTTAGTTCGAAATATTTTTAATCTCTTTTGTGATTCCTTATATTTGACCCATGGGTTATTTAAAAGTATGTTGTTTAACTTTCAAAATATTTGAGGATTTTCCAGATTCTTCTATCGTTGACTTCATATTAAATTCTAGGTAGGACATAAATTCCACAAGATTTCAATTCTTTTAAATTTGTTGAGGCTTGTTCTTTGGCCCAGCACACAGTCTGTCTTGGCTAATGTTCCATGGGCACTTGAAAAGAATAGATATTCTGTTGCTATTGTATGGACATGTTTACCACAATTAGTCAAGTTGGTAAATGGTGTTATTTGCTATTCAGTAAATAGTGTTACTGAGTTTCTTTTTTTTTTCTATAAATTATTTGGGAAAGAGTGCAGAAATTTTTTTGTAGAGACAGAGTCTCATTCTGTTGCCCCTGGTACAGTGCTGTGGCGTCACACAGCTCACAGCAACCTCCAACTCCTGGGCGTAGGTGATTCTCCTGCCTCAGCCTCCTATGTAGCTGGGACCACAGGCGCCCGCCACAACGCCCGGCTAGTTTTCTGCCCTGCAGTTCGGCTGAGGCCAGGCCTGAACCTGCCACCCTCATATGGGGCCAGCGCCCCACTCTGTGAGCCACAGGCGCCACCCGAGTGCAGAAATTTTTAACTATAATTATTGATTTGCTAATTCTTTGGGGGGCTCTATTAGCTTTTGCTTCATTTGCTATACGCATAAACATTTAGGGTAGTTATGTCTTTGTGACGAGTCGACCCTCTGTCGGTATGAAATGTCTTTCTGCACCCAGCTAATAATCCTTTTCCTGAAGTCCGTTTTCTCTGATGTTCACATCACCTTTATCTTCCTTTATTCTGACTATTGTTTGCATGGAACATCTGTTTATATCCTTTACTTCTACCTGTCTTGTCATTTAAAGCAGGTTTCTTATAGATTAAACAGTTTTTTTCTTTTTCTTTTTAATCTTACAACTCCTGTCTTTTGATCAGACCATAATAATTATCAATATGGTTGAGTTTAAATCTATCATCTTCTTATTTTTTTCTATTTATTGTATCTCTTTTTAATTTTTTCCCCTCAGTTCTAATTTTATTTTGGATAGGTATAGATGTAAATTTTACTATTCTATTTGTAAGGGCTATTAGCTGATAAGTTACATTGTTTTATTCTTTTAAAGTAGTTATTTGAAGACTTATAGTAAAGTTTAACTTATCACAATTCCTATGGAAATAATTTGCCACTTCATATGTTATGGACAATTCTTAGAATATTATATTTCTATTTTTCTCATCCTTTGTATAATTACTGTCACATATTTTATTTCTCATGTAATTTTAATGGCAAAATACATTTTTACTATTTTCGCCTTAAACATTGAATTATCTTTTAAAGAATTTTTAAATGAAGCAAAAATTTTATTTTTACCTATATATTTATCAATTTCAATGCTCTCCATTCTTTTGTATAGATCAGAATTTCAGTGTGGTCACAGAGTTCATATCATTGTGGTAAAAAATGCTCGATTTAAATAATCATTGTAGAGTAGGTTTCTTGGAAGGGAATTTTTATAGCTTGTGTTGTCAGGAAAAGATTTTATTTTATTTTCATTTTCAAAGAATTATTTTCCATGCATATGCAGTTATAGGTTATGAGTGTATTTATCATCTATTGATAATAAATCCATCACTCTTTGAAATATCATTTCTTTGTCTTCTGGTCTACATAGTTTCTGACAAGGAGTCTGCAGTCATTCTTACTTATATCCTTTGAGCTTATATCCATTTTCTCTCTCTGCTTTCAAGAACTTTTCTATCTCTGTCCTTAAGTTATTTTATTGTGACATTTCATCATGTAGTGTGTTTATCCTACTCTGGGTATGTTGAGCTTCTTGGATCACTGGATGTATAATTTTCATCAAATTTGGAAACATTTCAGACATGTCTTCAAATGCTTTTATCTCCTCTCCTTTAGGGATTTCACTTACCATTATGTTGGAAGACTTTCTGTTTTTCCACAAATAACTGAAGTTCAATTCATTTTTTCTCAATCTTTTTTCTCTCTGTGTTTCATTTTGGATGAATTATATTGCTGTACCTACAAGGTTCATTGATCTTAAAGGAAATCTTAAAGGAAACCCAAAATGTGACTAAACTAAGGAAGCAGGTTTAAGTTCGCTCTGACCCTTCCCCATTTCTCAATTTTCTCTCTCCCAAAGCACAAGATGAACCCCTTCTCTCATGTTCCCTTACCTCGAGACTACCCTAACCCTAACTAGACCTGCCAAAGAGGAACATGGTTGCCTTCCCTGAAATTTCATTAACCAGAGAAGATTAAAAGTCACATAACAGAGGTAGAAGCTGAAACTATTATAAAATATGAGATGGACTTCACACCAAAACCATTGTCTGCTCTGTGTCTCATTCAGTTTTCAAAGATAGTTATTTACTAGCCATTGTCTAAGCAGTAGGCCCATCATTTCCCCCTGAAAATCATTTACTATCCCACATTTCCCATCTCTCATTTCCCTATGAAGAAGGGTGCATAAGTATTATCACTGGGTTATTGAATAATCATTCTTCTGCAATTTCTCTGCGCTATGCCCATTACAATAAATCTCATATGCCTTTTTCTCGTATTAATTTGCCTTTTGTCAGTGGTTTTCAGTGACCCTTCAGAGGATGAAGGGGAAAGTGTTCCCTCCTCACCCTTACGGACTGAGCACTCTGAGCAGGGAACCAAAACTGCTCTGCTCTTCTGGAAGCCACAGTGAAGGGAACCCAAGCCCCTACAAGCTTTCAGAGGCTAAGAAATTCTTTTTTATTTTTTTTTGCAGTTTTTGTTCTGGGCCAGATTTGAACCCACCACCTCCAGTCTATGGGGCCAGCACCCTACTCCTTTGAGCCACAGTTGTCATTGGTGATTCTGGGATCTGGACAGGTGGCCCTGGTGAGGCCTGGGAACATGCCTGCTACCAGTTCCAGGGAAAGGCCAAGCCCCATATGGCCCCTCCTTCTCTGGCCCAGCTCTGCCTTTTTATCATGCTAATGGAATTATTGCTTGAGCTCAAGAGTTGGAGGTTGCTGTGGGCTATGACACCATAACATTCAACCCAGGGCAGCAGCTTGAGACTCTGTCTCAAAAAATGAATAAATAATAACTCCAGGACCCAGATTTCCCCTTCATAGCCTTCCTAAACATAGGTACTCAGATCCCAGGATGACTGGAGGTGAACCACTAGAGGCATCAGGAAGAGTATCTGTGTTCAACACCTCAAAAGCATTGGCCAGTCTTCACGTAAGAGTGGCTAATGCAGGCTTAGCCTGGTTTTGCTTTAAAAAAATAATAATAACTAAGGTTAGCTTAATTTTCTGTGAGTAGTTCCAATAGAATTGTTAAGAATAAGCAAATCAGGTAAATGTAAATAAAATAAACATTAATAAACTTGCCACAGTTTCAAAACTCTTTTCAGTAATTTAAAATTTTAAAGTCATGTTATAGTAAATTAAATAACAAATAATCAAAAAATGCCTGAGTCATTTCTAAGTAAGGATAAAACCCTAACATGCTAATTAATAAATGTAAGTTTGGTTCGGTGCCCGTAGCACAGTGGTTACAGCACCAGCCACATACACTGAGGCTGTCGGGTTCATACCCGGTCTGGGCCAGCTAAAAACAACAATAACAACTGCAGCAAAAAATAGCCAGGCACTGTGGTGGGCGCCTGTAGTCCCAGCTACTTGGGAGGCTGACGCAAGAGAATCCCTTAAGCCCAAGAGTTGGAGGTTGCTGTGAGCTGTGACGCCATGGCACTCTACCGAGGGCAACATAGTAAGACTCTGTCTCAAAAAAAAAAAAAAAAAAAAAGTACGTTTAAGTTTATTACATGTATACATTGACATCTTGTTTTTATATGATTTCAAAAACCTAAATGTATCTATATTTATTGATAAACACAAAAAAAATTGAGAAAGTGTCTCTTTGTAAAAATTATGAAATAATTTTCATCTACAAACACTAATATAAAAGAATTAAAACTACTTAGGCTTAGCAACAGTAAAATTTTAATTAATATACATACTAACGCTACTAAAAATAAGGAAAATTCTGTGTCTAGCTCATGCACCCAGAGCCTTTACCAACCCAGAAAATGTGCAACTCTTCTCTGTTGCATTCCTGGTAAGAATGCCTTTCTCCTTTATGTCTCCACATATTTGTATTTATAACGAAAGAATGAAACTTTCAAAAAACTAGGGGATTTGGGAAGTTGTGGTGTGAAGGGTTTGGGGAGAGATTGTTGACACACTTCCCTGGGGAAAAGAAATTCCAGTGAAGGAGGATGAAGTTAGGCAGAGCCCCAGACTTAGTACAAGGAAGAATTGTGATTCTTAAAATCTCCTTTCTTGGTACAGAGTCCTAAGAAGTCAGTGGTGTGATAGGAGAGCCACCTCCATACAGCAAAGCCACCAAAGATGAAGGCCTTGCAGCCCTGGGTGATGGGCCAAGCGTCCCATCCATCACTGAACCTATTTGGTGTAGCAGGGTTTTCTCACCAGCTCACTCAGCTGCTATTCCTACCTCCCACCTCCCTTTTTTTTTTTTTTTGAGACAGAGCCTGAAGCTGTCACCCTGGATAGAGTGCTGTGACATCACAGCTCACAGCAACCTCCAATTCGTGGGCCCAAGCCAGTCTCCTGCCTCCTCCTCCCAAGTAGCTGGGACCACAGGTGCCCGCCACAACGCCCGGCCATTTTTGGGTTGCAGCCGTCATTGTTGTTTGGCGGGCCGGGGCTGGATTCGAACCCGCCAGCTCAGGTGTACGTGGCTGGTGCCTTAGCCCATTGAGCCACAGGCGCCGAGCCTCTACCTCCCTTTAGGCAGCCTTTCAGTACTACAATGCCAGGAAACTAAAAACCCCACTTACCAGAGCCAGGAATTTGAATGGGGGTTGGATTTGGTCAAGCAGACGTCCACGTGAGACTGGGAGGACGCAAGCAATGGGAGGCAGCAGCCCTGCTCATGTTCGGGGAGATTGGAGACCTTCACAAACTACCCGCATGCTGGTTCTCCTGGAGAAGTTCTGGTGGTTTTTGAAGTCTGGGTTCTAGAATCTTAAGACACTGAGCAGAAGTTGATGGCAACAGCAGCGTTTCCACCAGAAGAGTTCCATGAAGGTTCAGCATTTCCCTTGATTGCCATTGTTTCTAGCATAGCAATCAAATCCTATTCTCAGGATCTCACTGAGGTTCCGTGAGCTCCATCATGCCATCTGATAAATCACGTTCTTCTTCAAGGAACGAGGAATATTTTGTTGTCTGCTGCTATGAGCCATAACCAGTGACCTCATCACCATTGTAGGCAGTCAACAGATTTTAATGGAGGTCACCATCAAGTCTAGGTAAATGTCTCCTCTTTGAAAAGTAAACCAAACTGAGGTGAGAACAAAAGTGGTAGGAGATTAGGATGTTCAGCTCTGTGCAAAAGATAATTAAAAATCATAAAGGACGATTTTCTGGGCATATTACCAAAATTGGCATAAAAAGACATTTAAAATATCTCATATTACTAACCACAGAGGAAATTTAACACATCTCAAAAATTTCTTTCAAACTTTTCAGGAATTAGGTTGTATCAATTATTCCAGAGCATAGGAAAAAATGGACAGCTATGCGATCGTTTTATGAAGCTAGATTCATCCTGATTTCTGTACCTAACAAAGATAACACTAAAAAGAAAACCAGTTTCATTTAAGAGTAATGTAAAAATCCTAAATAAAGTAGCTGCAAAATAAATAATATGTGAAAAGAATTTTCTTTCAAGATCAAGAAAAGCATATCCTGGGAGCACAGAAGAGTTCAATATTAGGAAATCCAACATAATAATGTTGTGTCAATAGTCTCACTTGGCTCAGTGCCTGTAGCACAGTGGTTATGGCACCAGCCACATGCACCGAGGCTGGCAGGTTCTAACCCACCTCAGGCCAGCTAAACAACAATGGCAACTGCAACAAAAAATAGCCGGGAGTTGTGGCGGGCACCTGTAGTCCCAGCTACTTGGGAGGCTGAGGCAAGAGAATTGCTTAAGCCCAAGAGTTTGAGGTTGCTGTGAGCTGTGACGCTACAGCATTCTACAGAGGGCAACATAGTAAGGCTCTGTCTCAAAAAAAAAAAAAAAAGTCTCTACTTATCATGGTGATGTAGAGGGCATTAAAGAATACCTAAAACATAATCTCATATTTTTAAACCATTTTAGGGAAAATACTTCTGTCATATCATAATTATATAAGCAAAAGGCCAGAATCTTACTTAATAGTAAAACATTAGAAGTATTCATATAAAAATCAGGAACACGATGGGCATGTCTGCTTTAAGCACTGTGATTTCAGGTTGTTCAAGGAAGATCTGAGCCAAGTAATGAGATCTAAAATAGAAATACAAACTATCACTGTTAGAAAGGAGGAGATAAGAAGTTTGGTGTAAATTGTGATTAGATAACCTGAACACCCAAGGAAATAAACTCTAAAATGCTTAGAACTTAAAGGAAAACTTCATAAAGGGGCCAGATCAAAAAATAGTAATAAATAATACAACAGTCATAGCATTTCCACATGCCAACATGAAGCAAACAAAAAAATATACTTTAATCCATGAAAAAGCCTGGCCAGCTTCTTTTTCAGAATAGAGATTTTATACACACAAACACATATATTTACACACACACACACACACACACCTATAACACACATAGAAGAGAAGTTTAAGAGCTCAACCTAAGGGGTGGTGCCTGTGGCTCAGTGGGTAGGACACCGGCCCCATATACCAGGTTCGAACCTGGCCCCCTGGCAACAAAAAAATAGCTGGGCATTGTGGTGGGCGCCTATAGTCCCAGCTACTCGGGAGGCTGAGGCAAGAGAATCGCCTAAGCCCAGGATTTGGAGGTTGCTGTGAGCTGTGACACCATGGCTTTCTACTGAGGGCAATAAAGTGAGACTCTGTCTCTTAAAAACAAACAACAACACTCCCTATTTAACAAACGGTGCTGGGTGAACTGGCTGGTGACCTGCAGAAGACTGAAACTGGACCCACACCTTTCACCATTAACTAAGATAGACTCTCACTGGATTAAAGATTTAAACTTAAGACATGAAACTATAAAAATACTAGAAGAAAGTGTGGGGAACATTCTTGAAAGCATCGGCCTGGGTGAATACTTCATGAGGAGGACGCCCAAAGTAATGGAAGCAGTATCAAAAATACACTACTGGGATCTGATGAAGCTAAAAAGCTTCTGCACCACCAAGAACACAGTAAGAATCGCTAGCAGACAGCCCTCAGAATGGGAAAGAATATTTGCAAGTTATACCTCTGACAAGGGCTT
>CAUYRH010064758.1:0-12039 GCA_963574655.1 Perodicticus potto | reverse complement strand
AAAAGATGCTCATGACTCGGCACCTGTGGCTCAACAGGCTAAGGCGCCAGCCACGTACACCTGAGCTGGCGGGTTCGAATCCAGCCCGGGCCCGCCAAACAACAATCATGGCTGCAACCAAAAAATGGCTGGGTGTTGTGGCGGGCGCCTGTAGTCCCAGCTACCTGGGAGGTGGAGGCAGGAGACTAGCTTGAGACCAGGAATTGGAGGTTGCTATGAGCTGTGATGCCACAGCACTCTATCCAGGGTGACAGCTTGAGGCTCTGTCTCAAAAAAAAAAAAAAAAAAAAGAGAGAAGATGCTCATAATATTAATAGTTAGTGATCAAGGAAATGCAAAATTAAACCACAATGAGATATCAGTACACAGTTATTAGAATGACTAACAAAAAAATGACAACATCAAATGTTAGCAAAGAGATGGACTAACTGGAACTCTCATACATTGCTGCTGGAAATAAAGAATGGTGCAAACATTCTGGAAACAAGTTTGGTCATTAAATATACATTCACCATATTAACCAGCAACCTCACTTCTCAATATTTGCCCAAAAGAAACACAAACACAATATTTGCCCAAAAGAAACACAAACCTCACACTAAAAACTATATACAGATATCTACAGTAGTAACTTTATTCATTATCACTGAAAACTGGAAACAGCTCGAATTTCCTTCAACTGTTGAATGAATAAATTGGGATGTCCTCTGTGATAATTTCTCACTAATAAAAGGGAATAAACTGTTCATATATGCAACATGAATGAATCTCAAATGATTATGCTATGTTGAATGCCAGGCAAATCAAGTTATGTGCTTTATCATTCCATTTATATCACATCCTAGAAAAGGCAAAATTTTTATAGAGATGAAAAACAGATCAGTATTTGTCAGAGAATATGACTGAGAGTTGGTTTGACTACAAAATGGTAAAACAAGAAAATTATTTTGGTGTAATAGAAGTGTTCTGTATCTTGATTAAGGTGGTTATTACATGATTCTAAGCATTAGTCAAAACTCATATTGAATTTTTCTGTGTATAAAACTTAAAGTATAAAATCCTGCGAATTTGACTGTCTGTCACTGCATCCCTCTTACCTATGGCCTGGATATCCCCACCAGAGCCAAACTCCAGACTTCCCTTAGGACTCAGCTACTAGGGAATTGCAACACTGTAATAAGCAGTAATTACGTAAACAGGATAGTCCACTTGGAGAGAAAAAATTGTCTAGCTCATTAACTAACTAAATTACATTACTCATTGTTCCAGAAAACCAAATCACTCTTTCTTAACCTTAGCTTGAAAAGCTACTATCACTCCAATTTGGAATAGACTTAACCCTGGTGAAGTCTCCCACCTGCAGCCCCTTAGGAAACCCCCAGGGGGAAGGTGGACAGATGTCCTGGGAGTTCCCAAGACGGGAAGAGGTTTGCACTGATTTGGCAACTGTTTCTAGTGGTAGCCATTTGTTCCCCGTGCCCCTACAGGATTTTGAGAAGCCAATAGGAAGTAAGCATATCAGCAAAATATAGAATGGAGAAATCAGAGTAGGAAAGAGTTCATGTGTATACCTTATAATAGTGTCCAACGATTCGTGCAAGATGACATATCGAACAGCATCGTTTATTTTTTCACAACAATTTTCACAATATATCCCCAATACATTGTGAGAAAGCAGAAAGCACCTCACTCTGAAAAAGTGACCCCATCCTCCCTCCCGTCTTGCCATGGGTGGTCCCTAAACAAGCCTGTGCTTTCACATCCGCACGCTCCCTGTCTGCATGTGACTTAACTTTGGATGTTCACACTTGGTGAAACACAATGGACCTGCTGAACGGACACTGCTTGGGAATGTTGCTCCTGTCTGCACTAATTAAAAACACACTTAAATGAAGATTAGCTTCTGAAGACCACTTTTTATCTATTGGACCTACACCATCGTTTTCAATGGGCAATTTCTAACTACAGGGCCACTGATTGGAAGACCTTTACAGATGCAATGACCAGCGAGGTAGTGAAGCTCCATGAGGTGTCTACAGCAGTACCCAGGACCTGGCTGGGGAAGGGCACAGGCTGGCCACTCAGGCTAGCAAAGCCAGCAAGGAAGAAGCTCTTCTCAGACTAGCTTTTAGATCAACTTAATTAAATGGGCTTTTTACCTTTTATTAAAGGTGCACTTGTGAAGAATTGCTAAGCAGGAATTTTACCAATGACTTGTTTTCTCCTGTCATCAGGAGGTTTTCTGTTTTATCAGGAATACCTGAGGCTGGCTGACCCCACCTGGTTTATCATCCCCACCATCTTCCACCTCTGCTGGCCACCTGTCCTCCCTGACAGTGGCATCCTCACGCAGCCACCACACTCCCTCCCGCTTGGAATGCCAGTATTTGCCACCCTCCTTAGTGCCCTCTGGATTTTTGTATACTGAAAACAAAAGTTGTTCAAGCCAATGCACCTTTCTCCTGACTGTTCATTTGTCCCTGTGACAAACTCTGGTCATCATTTCAATCCAAGTATTGAGTCCCCACAATAAAAGAATTCCTAATCATTCTCTAACTTCCAGAAAGTGTAAAGACCTCAATCCTCTCCTATTAAGCAATATACTTTGCTGTAATATAACAATTATTGAAAATATTTAGATTACTTAATGTAGTCTTTCCCAACTGACTGACAACATACTAAAGGCATTTTCCCTCCTGCTCCACCCCTTCCTACCCCTTCTTCTCTTTCTCCTCCTCCTCCTTCTCCTTTTTATTTCTCTTCCTTACCTAGCATTTTACTTTTATGTTATTATGCCTAGTTTCATACCTAGCTATTGCTTCTTGCTAAATGAAGAATTGAAAATTTTTGATAGGATAACAAGTGTCTGGATAATCTACCTTCATTTATGAGAACACTGAGACTGAGCCCAGGAAGGTCCTAGGACTCCTCAGAGTCATTCAGCTTAGGTCAAACCAGGACTGGAATCTAGACCTGAATTCCAGTCCAGAGATTCTTCAAAGTACATGGCACTTTTTCTTGGTACTTAAGCACCTTTTGTTTTTTAAATTAATGAATTCAATCATTGAAAATGTATATGCATGTATAGAAAGATACATTTACTCTGTTAAAAAAATTTGGAAGAATTATAAAAATGATAAAGTGTATAAATTTGTTTTAAAATCCCTCTCAGACACCTACAAAAATGAATCACAAGAATTACAACTGCATTGAAACTAAGAAAACCTCCCAAGTTATTTTTACCTACTTGAAAGATTATTGGTACAACAGAACACAGTTTAAATTTAATTAAATAACAAACTTAGTCACTGACACATAACAACATAATATATTGAATGAATCAGCTGGGGTATGGGAGTAGGGAACCCCTCAGGCACCCTAAAGCCTCTCAGGAAAGGTAGCTGGTTGCCTTCCTTGATTCTAGAATATTCCCCCAGTTAGTACCCTCACTGAATTGGGAGGTCAGGGCCCTACATAGAGATGCTCTAGAGGAGGAATTAAACATTAACCTGTACTAGATGCTGAGGAAATTCTACCAGCCTAGACTGAAATTGATAAATATCATCAAGCAAAGTAACTTGTTAGGCTTTTAAGGAAAATGAGAGTCTCCAGAAAGGAGACTCTATTAGTCAATTAGCATGAAGGACTTCCAATTAAAAAGATCTGCAGGAAACAGAAGATATCCTTTATATATTCAGATAATATTCACAGCGACATCCAAAAGAATGAAATAACACCAACAGCACAAGGCTACTATGAAAAAGAACCCACCAGAAACCCAAAAAATAGTTGTAGTGATGAGAACAATAATTGAAGAAGTATATCATTTAATCGAGGAACTGATTAAAGAACACTGCAGAACACTGCAGAAAATAAAATTTTAAAATTGGTAAATTAACTGAATAAAGTCTCTCCAAACATGATAAAATGGCAAAGGGGACAGAAATCATAAAGCAAGGAAAGATAAACCCAGAAGATGATTCTGAGAGAACTGATATTGATATCTTTTTAATAGCAGTTGCATGAATTGGAAACATACACAACAAACAGAGCAATTATTGAAATGAGATAACTGACAGGACAAACTTTTATTTCCTTCTGAGTTGCTCCAACCCAACCCCCAAAACCTTCAGCCCTTTTCTATTGGGCCAGTGAAAATAATCCCAGTTACCCACAATATTTTTCCTCAAACATGTGAGCATTCAATTCTAAAAAGCCTATGTTAGGATACCACTGGTTATCCTAACTGTACCACTGGAACAGTTAGCTTTATGCCAAATCCAATCATCCCTTCTACAAGAAATGTAGAGAAAATAGTCTTGTGTTAAAGAAACCCAAGCTGTACACCAACCTAACTTCTGAGCCAATGACCCAGAAGAATACTCCCAAAACCAGTGACTTTTATCATAGTTCAGTCTTAATCCAGATTAACACATATTTACTTTCCTGAACAAAACATTTAACATCTCAATCCTAAGCAGCTGCATTTTAGTTAATTCAAGACTTTTCCCTAATGAGTAGATATTTTTCTTACATGACTAAAGGGGTTCACCAAAATGTACCTCCCAGTACTCACCCCAGGATGATTTTCTTCTCCACCTGTGATGGTTAATTTTATGTTATCAACTTGACTGGGCCACAGGGTGCCCAGATGTTTGGTTGAACATTATTCTGAGTATGTTTGTGAATGTGTTTCCAGAAGAGATTAACATTTAAACTAGTGAACCCAATGTGGGTGGGTTTCATCCAATTCATTGAGGGCCTCAGTAGAACAAACAACAGAGGAAAGAAAAATTTTCTCTTTGCATGGCTGCTCAAGCTGGAACATCAATCTTTTCCACCCTCCGTGTTCCTGGCTCACAGGCCATTGAACTATACCACCACCCTTCCTACGTCTCCAGTTTGCTGATTGCAGACCATCAGACTCTTCAGCCTCCATAACTGTGTGAGCCAAAATTTTATAACACACACACATGTATACATAATATTGATTCTATTTCCCTGGAGAATCCTGACTAATATACCAGCCTAAGATACGAAAACTATTTGCAACCTCCAGATTCACATTGTTGCATGCAATATTGAAAATTAATGAGTTTTTAACTGTTTTTCAAGGAATGGATAGAAGAGAAAGAAATACGAATAAAATTCTCAATCATGAAAAAGTATCCAATGTATACAACCCTAATATGAAGCAAATTTATATCTTTCATGTGAAGGCTACAACCCAACTATTGCGCAAGAAGATGGGGAAAGGGGAAAGAGAGGGAAGGGGAGGGAGAGAGTGGGGGGAGAGAGAATAAAGGGTGGGATCACACTTGAGGTGCATCTTTGAAGGGTCAGGAGAAACCTACTAAATGCGGAACACAAATGTTTTCACACAGTAAACGAGAAAATCTCATGAACGTTATGTCGAACAAGTGGATGAAAATATTTCAGATTGTATATGAAGCCCACACACTGCACCCCATGATTGTACTAATGTACACAGCCATGATTCAATAAAAAAAGAAAATGTAAATGAGAGGTATACACTTTTCTAAGAAGCTATGTATCTGAAAACGTTTTTGTTTTGCAGTTACATTTAATTGGTAGTTTATTTAGTTATAGGATTTTAAATTTCACAATCTTTGTCATCTGATCTATTTAAGACATTCGTTCTTATCTTCAAGCTGTTAAGAAGTCGGAGGCCACAGCGATCTTCCTCTGTGGTTTATCTCATGTGTGGGTGTGTGCTCATTCACCTGTATGTCTATTTGTCTCCTTTCTAGAAGCATTTAGAATCTTCTCTTTGTTTTTGGCATTCTTAGCTGTTATCAAGATGGAAATGGGTGTGTGTATTCTGTCATTGTTTCCACTTGGCATTGTGTGGGTCTTTTTAATCCAAAGACTTGTCTCTCTACGGAAATTTATTCTTCCATATTTTCTTTATTTTCATCCCATTTTCTGTATTCTCTTTTCTGGGAGTTCTGTTTAAATAAATGTCAGACCTTCTGTATCAAGTCTACTTATCTCCTATTTTTTCTTCCCTTTTTTCCCTCTGTGCTTTTCTGGAAATGTCCTTGACTTATCCTCTGACCCTTGTATTAAATTCTTTTAGCATCAGCCATCCTGTGTGTATTTATAATTGTTCCTTTTTTTATTTCATAGCAATCTATTCCCCTTTTAGGGACATAATATCTTTTCAAATTTCTTAGGAGATTTTGATTAAAAGTTTTTGGTTTTTTTTTTTTAATTCTCTTTGTTTTGTGACTCATCTGTTAAATTTGGTTTCATTTTTCTGTTTGTTAGCCTTGGTCCTTATCTCTGGCACTGGTGCCTTTTTCTGATGATCCTAGATGACCAGTTTATATTCTCTAATATTTACATCTGTCAACATAGATGGTGCATGTGTGATTGTTGTCAGAAGTTATAAAATCCCCTTTCCCCAGTGGACCTTTCTCCCCAGGACTAACTGTAAGCCTGTGCAGAGGGGATCTGGATTCTTCTTTCCTCAAGGCCCATGCACCCATGCGCTGAAAGGCAGGTGTGCCCTCAGACCCTCAACTCACCGCCCCTTCCCCCCAGTCTTGGGAATGTCAGTAACACACTTGGAGCTTCAGCCTTTTCTGGTGTCTCTTTCTGTTTCTGAAGACAGCAGCTCTCCATTTATACTCAGTGGTAAACAGTATAAATGCTGATCACCTTCTAGATGAGGCCCACTGGCCCAGCTTTTCCACCCCCCGTTCCTATCACTACATTCCTTCATTCCTTGATGCTCACCCCATGGTCCAGTCTTGGTCCCAGGGTCTGCAGGCTCTGAGTGAAGGCAACTTAGAGTCTGCTGGACAGATCTGCTTCTGCGTCTTCATAGCAGCCTCTCCTGTGTCTCTTCCAAGAAACAGTTCCCTCTACTCTGGTAGACATTCGCTAAGATCTCGTCTGCTTTCTACTCTACAGAAATTCCTCAGCGCTTTGGAAGTTGGTCCTCCTTTTCTGTTCTGTCTGTGCCATTCTTTGGATCACCTGTTGTGGATCTTTATTGTTATTTCAGAGGGATTTCTAGAAGATGGGAAAACATACATGCTCAGGCCACCTAATTAAGGGAAAATTAATCTTCCCTTAACTTTATGAATCACTTCAATCTAACCCAGTGCCCACTTCCTGAGTTGAGTGGAGTTCCAATCTTGTCAAAATTACAGGTCCATCATGTACAATAATACATGTGAGCTAGGATGTTTATAGGTGATCTCAAATGAAATCTCTTAGTGTTCGGCCTCATCATGGGAGAGCCTCCATATTGAGGCAAACAGCTTGGCAGGTGTCACCTGCTCACTCTCAGCCATATGTGGCCATGGGGACCTTGCTTGCTATGGTTTCCATAGCCCTGGTGCCCTGTCCCCAGTGCACCGGCCTCCACGTAAGCAAACCCCCCACTCCTGATGGACAGGGCAGCTTGCCTAGATTCCTCAAAATGTCAGTGTCATAAAGACTTTTAAAATAAAGGAGAAAAGACAGTAAGGAAAAGTAAAAAGACTATTCCTGAGTAAATAAGAGGAAAGACATTAAAGAACATAATGAATAAGTCTCTATTAGAAACTGAATCCGAGAGAAAATCTATAAATATATTACGAGGTCAATTGGAAACCTTCAAAGATTCATTGGAGATTAGATGATATTATAGAATTATTCTTACTTTCTTAGGTATAAAAATGGTATTATGCTTATAGAAGGGAATGCTATAATAGAAATATATAAATCAGATTTGGCAAAATGTTAAAAATTCTTGAACTGAAGAAGTTGGTATGTAGGCATTCATAAAAATATTCTTGAAAATTTTCCGTATGTTTAAAATTCTTAAAAACAAAATATTGGAGTCAGAATTGCGCTTGTTGGAGGGAAAAGTCCTGAGTTATTATATCAAAAGCTACCTGCCACTTGACGTTTGCTTGTCGAGGTTAGCTGTCACAGAACATATGAACCAATTACACTGAATTAATAGATTTCTCTTCTAAGATGTTCTCTCTGAGCTTCAGAATCAAGCCTATTGGCATGAACTGGAATTCACCAGGTTCTTGTAGAAAGCAACAAGAAAACTTGAAGGATTTTCTGTGAGATTCTATAAAGACAATAAAAGGAGGAGTTGAAAATACTAAATGTTCACACTGAACATATACATTTAATTGTACAATTAACTATATCCCATAAATGCTATATAATGAGACTCTGGTCTTAATCTCCAACTTTTTTCTCATTAAGCACTTGGTCTAAGGGTCAGTCTGGAGTTTCATCTTTAGTCATCCAGGTTCTAACTCATCAGTACGTCTGCCTATGGCCTGCAGTATTAAGAGGGAAAATACTCCCTTCTTTCTATCTGGAACTAGGTTACTGATTGCCATCACTGGTGGCATATCCTCTTACGGAATATCTCCTCCTGAGGACTTGTCTGATTTTCCCTATGGTGTCATCATATTAATTCTGCTGTCCCTTCTATTTCTGTAAAGACTAGGTCTTATGAACTTCGGGTTAAACACTTTTGGCAAGAACACTGCATGGGCGATGTGCGCACTTTAGACTGTATCACATCAACATCAGGTGCATCACATCGTTGTCAGTCCGTCCCACTATTGATGGTGCTAACTTTCACCACCAACTAGACTTCTCCAGTGAAAAGGGATGTTTTTCTCTTAGAAGTAAAAAGACATCTATGGGAAGATAATTTATGCAAATATCTAATGCTAGAACCATGGTTTACCTAGCAATTTTAGCATTGACTTATCATTCTCCACAACTGCAATCTTAGGCAGACTTGCTTTCTATTTACTTTAGCTTGTTTCCCAGCTCTGACTTCCAGTGACCATACCTCACTTCACACCCCCCTCCAGGCCCCCTGGAGCTGGTGTTTATTACCGCGCTCAGCTGGCTTTGGAAGTCTGTTTTTTTGTTCTTCTTCAGACTGAACTCCTGTTTCTAGTCCTATTGTCTTGGTTCCAGTTTCTCTCCCTCTCCACCACAGGTTATTTCTAGCTCCTTAGGTGTAGTGGAGGGGCCTTGGGCACCTATATTGCACTAAAAGAGCTTATTTCCAGCCAGGCATGCCATTTACTACATCAGCACCATACCCTACCTGAGGGTATAGAGAGGGCTCCCAGTTGGGCATCAGACAGAAATGTCACACTGTATTTTGTTATGGAAGTTTTCAAAGAAAAGCAGCAAATTTTTCCCTGTTTGTTTTCTCCTAGTAGAAGTAATTTCACATCTTGCCAACTGGTAGAATCAGATAGTTAGAGAATTTTCCTGTTGAAGACCTTTTCTGCCATCCCCACGCTCTTTCCTTTTGTATTTACTGGGAGAAATTCCCCTGCAAACATAAAGAAGGGCATCACACACGGCTGTGTAAAGATCACAAACCAAGTAGGGGGAATTCACATATTACAAATTTGACATTGAATAGGTCAAGCTCAGTCCCCTGGTGTTCCATCCCTCTAATCAGCTTTCTGCAGTATGAAGCTTTCATTGGTTTCATCCAAGTTTTCTCTATTTTCACCTCTAAGGTTCATTGTTCTTCTATTTTTCAGGTCCCTTGAGACTGTAATTCCTACTTTACTCTTTTTCTATCTTCCCTAACATTTATTTACCGCTAGTGTGTGTTTTCTGTGAAAGTAAAGTCCTTCTATCCTAAGCAACAGAATCTTCCGACATTTAAGGTTTGAATTGAACCACAAACATTTATCTTCTGTCCCTTTGGAGTCAATCCCCAGCTCACCAGCTCACGTGGCCCTCAGCAATCAGTGATGATCTTTCTGACTTTACGGATTAGTTGGGACTTTTCTAGAAATCCATCCTATGAGTGGAATCATAGAGCATGTGCGATATTCTTGAGATTCATTCATGTTGTAATATCAGTAGTTTGCTGCTTTTTACTGCTGGGTAGTATTGCATCATACCAATATATCATGGTTATTCGTCTGTGATTGGAAATCGAGGTTTTTCCCATTTTCTAGGTCTTATGAATTAAAGTGCTGCAAATATTTGAGCAGTTTGTACACATATGTAAACACACATTTTCATTTCTCTTGGTTAAATGTCCTATTAATTGATTATGGTGATGATTCTATGGTTGTATCAATTTGTCAAAACTTGTCAGAAATACAAACTTAAAACAAGTACTGTTTGTGTGTCAGTGACTGACTGGTTAAGCAAACTGTGGTGCATCTGTGGCATGGAATATTCCTCAGCAAGAAAAAAGAATGAACTTTTGATATAGCAGCAGGGATGAATTTTCAGGGAATTATGTTAAAAAAAATGAAATCTCCACCCTAAAAGGTCACATACTACATGACGCCACTTCAATAACATTCCTAAAATTAAAATGAAAGAGTTATAGAAATGGAGAAGAGATTAATGGTTGACAACAGTCAGAGAAAGTGAGTGTGGGGAAATGGACAAAGAAGCGGATGTGGGGCTGCACAAAGGCTACAGGAGGAATTCTTATGTTGACAGAACTGCCCTATTTCTTGACTGTATCAATGTCAATATCATGGTTGTAATATTGGACTGTATTGTTGTGATATTGTGCTATGGTTTTACCACCAGGAGAAACTGGGTCAATGGTATATAGACACTTATTGCCTTATTTCTTACAACTGCATGTGAATACACAATTATAATTATCTCAAACTAAAAAGTTTAATTCAAAAAAGGTGCATTTTATGGTATGTAAATTATGCCTTATTAAAGTTGTTTAAACAAAAAATTCTCCTTTCGGTCTATTGAACACTTCTCTGGTTGTACCCTCCAGAGACTACTCAGAATTTTCCTGAAACACTCTTCCCTCTTAGGTCAGGGACATGGTACGCTAATCAGGTACTCTTAGCCATTCTGTTCTGCCTTTACCTGTCTTCAAGAATAACAATTAAGATTGACAACACATCTTCCAGATGCCCTCCTGGGTTACCACCTACACATAACTCAAGGGGTCAGCACGTCTGAGTGCATCCACCGGCTTGGCCTCTCCAAAGGCATACCCCCGAGAAAATTAGTTCATCTATAATTCTGTATTCATTGATTTTCTTTGGATGTGGGTCCCAGACTGGGGAAAGGTTGCTTTCAACTCTCAAAAATCCATCATGACCTCAATTTTATGTTAATATCAATGTCCCAATTTTTGCAATTTTTTGTCAACACCTTATGTTGTTTGCCACCAAACATGATTTTATCTCTTCTGTATGTTTAAAGGAAAATGAGAGTGAGACAGAGAGAGAGCAGAGAGAGAGAGAAAGAAATGTGAAAGAAAAATTAGTAATTTTACCATTAACTGCCGATTTTAAGATTTTAGACATGAAATGATCCTTAAGTCTTGTAAAAAAAAAAAGAAGAAGAAGAAGAAAAAGTTGTGGTATATATTTAGATGAAATTTGGGAAACATGATTATCTCACATTAATAAAATAGCATTTATGACCAAGCATGGTAATTACTTGCTTTGAAGCATGGGAATTTGCTCGTCTAATGAGTCTAGTATTTAGGGCATGAATGAGGAAGGTAAAAGGTAAGTAGGATCCCCTATTTCTTTGCCTGAAGGCAAAAATGTTAAATAACATTTGTTTCCATGAGCAAAATGTTCTAGATGAACCTGAGTAAGTTAGGTTTTCTTTTCTGGAAAATACACTATGGGTTTGAATATGAGCCTGAGGTAGGTCACAGAAATACCATAATTATATTCTTTTGAGTGCTCGTAATTGAGGTGATACCCTCTTTAATTGCATATGCACTTATGAAAATTAGAAAGCTTTATAATATTTGGGAAAAATGATTCTGTGCTTTATTCTGAAGAGACTAAACTTTAGGCAGTGGCTTGTGGGTATGTTACTTTTTTTTTTTTTAAACAAGTGAACAGTTTATTAAGAATTAAACAAAGGTATGATGTGATACAGTACAAGCAAGACACTCAAGATAGGTATAATAGTACTACTCACACAAACACTTAAATTTCACCTCCAAAAAAAATCACAAGACAAAAGAGAAAGCAATTTCACTGTTATAAGATAAGATATTTCATG
>CAUYRH010064756.1:0-15422 GCA_963574655.1 Perodicticus potto | reverse complement strand
GAAAAATACACCAAGAAGACATATTAATTCTAAATATTTATGCACCCAACTTAAATGCTCCCAAATTTTTTAAACACACCTTAATTAGTATGAGCAATATGGTATCGTATAACACCATAATAGCAGGGGATTTTAACATTCCTCTTATAGACCTGGACAGATCCTCTAAACAGAAAATAAACAAAGATACAAGGGACTTAAACGTGACCCTACAACAACTGTGCTTAATAGATATACACAGACCATTCCATCCCAAAGCTAAAGAATATACATTCTTTTCATCAGCCCATGGAACATTCTCTAGAATAGATCATATCCCAGGACATAAATCAAACCTCAAAAAAATTGAAATTATACCTTGTATCTTCTTAGACCGCAAGGAAATGAAGGTAGAACTCAACTCCAAGAAAAATTGTCATCCCCACACAAAGGCATTGAAATTAAACAAACTTACACTAAATGACAGTTGGGTCAAGGAAGAGATAAAAAAGGAAATAACATACATGTTAACTTTAGTTCTCTTACTGTTAATGATATACAATGAATATTTGTATATTGAACTTAAAAAAAATAAAATAATGCTAAACATTAAAAAGAAATCACTAAATTCCTTGAGTAAAATAACAATGAAGACACAAATATCAAAATCTGTGGGACCCTGCAAAAACAGTCCTAAGAGGAAAAATTATTGCATTAGATGTCTACATCTGAAAAACAGAGAGCACACCAACAACTTAATGAATCATCTTGCAGAAATGGAAAAGGAAGAGCAATCCAATTCCAAACCTATCCCAAACCTAAAAGAAATAACTAAAATGAAATCAGAAATAAATGAAATTGAAAACAAAAGAATCATTCAGAAAATTAATGAAACAAAAAGTTGGTTCTTCAAAAAATGAATAAAATGAGTGATCAAGAAATATAGCAGCATCTCAGAATACAAAATCAATACAAATCAGTAGCATTTACATACACCAACAATAGTCAAGCTGAAAAAACAGTAGTCTATTCCTTTTACAACAGTGCCAAAGAAGATGAAATATTTGGAAGTATACTTAACAAAGGATGTGAAAGATCTCTATAAAGAGAACTATGAAACTCTGAGAAAAGAAATAGCTGAAGATGTTAACAATTGGAAAAACATACCATGCTCATGGCTGGGAAGAATCGACATTGTTAAAATGTCCATACTACCCAAAGCAATCTACAGATTTAATACAATCCCTCTTAAAGTGCCTCTGTGATACTTTAAAGATCTGGAAAAATTAGTACTTTCATTTTATATGCAAACAGAAAAAAACCTCGAATAGCCAAGACATTACTCAGAAATAAAAATAAATTCAAGAGTAATCACACTACCAGACTTCAGACTATACTATAAATCTATAGTGATCAAAACAGCATATTGCTGGCACAAAAGTAGAGGTGGATGTATGGAACAGAATTGAGAACCAAGAAATTAACCCAGACTCTTATCATCATTTCATCTTTGATAAGACTATCAAAAATATAAATTGGGGAAAAATTCCCTATTTAACAAATGGTGCTGGGTGAATGGGCTGGTGACTTGTAGAAGACTAAAAGTGGACCCACACCTTTCACCTCTAAAAAAAAATTGACTCTCATTGGATAAAAGACTTACACTTAAGACATGAAGTATAAAGATTCTTTGAGAGAGTGCAGGGGAAACACTTGAAGAAATTGGACTGGGAGAATACTTTATGAGGAGAAACCCCCAGGCAATTGAAACAAAACCAAACATACATTACTGGGATCTGATCAAACTAAAAAGCTTCTGTACTGCCAAGAACACAGTAAGTAAAGCAAGGTATCTACAGATTCAATGCAATTCCCATTAAAATACCAACATCATATTTTGAAGAACCGGAAAAAATAATACTTCATTTTGTATAAAACAAACAAAGAAACAGAAAAAAACCATATAGCTAAGGCTGTTCTTAGTAACGAAAACAAAGTTGGAGCCATCACCCTGCCAGACTTCAGGCTATATTACAAGTATAAAATAGCATGATGTTGGCACAAAAATAGAGACATGTACATATGGAACAGAATAGAAAACCAACAGATGAAACCAGTCTCTACTTGCCATCTAATCTTGGATAAACCAAACAAAAGCATAAAGTGGGGGGAAGAATCCTTATTCAACAAATGGTACTAGGAGAACTGGATAAACACATGTAAAATACTGAAACTCAATCCATGCCTTTCACACTTACAAAAAACTCAAAATGTCTTACCAAAGACTTAAATCTAAGACACGAAACAGTAAAAATCTTAGAAGAAAGTGTGGGGAAAACTCTTGAGGATGTTGGCCTGGGGAAGGACACAAGTAAAGCAAAAGACAATCTTCAGAATGGGAACAGATATTTGCATGGTATGAATCTGACAAAGGATTGATAACTAGAATCTACAGAGAATACAAATTAATCAACAAAAAAAGAGTAAACAATCCCATCGACCACTGGGCAAGATATATAAACGGAACCTTCTCTGATGAAGACAGATGAATGGCTAACAAACATTCGAAAAAATGTTCATTGTCCTTGATCGTCACAAAAATGCAAATCAAAATCACCCTGAGATATCACCTATCCCCAGCGAGAGTAGCCCACATCATCTTAAACTGCAGATGCTGGTGTGGATGTGAAAAGAAAAGAACACTTTACACTGCTGGTGGGACTGCAAACTAATACAACCTTTTTGGAAGACAGTATGGAGAATCCTCAAACAACTCCAATTAGACCTCCCATTTGATCTTGCAATCCCATTGCTAGGTATCTACCCAGAAGAAAAAAAATCCTTTTATCGTAAGGACATTCACACTAGACTGTTTATCGCAGCTCACTTTATAATTGCCAAAATGTGGAAATAGCCTAAATGCCCACCCAACCAGGAATGGATTAACAAACTATGATATATATATGCCATGGAATACTATTCAGCCATTAAAATAGATGGAGATTTCACATCTTTTATATTAACCTAGACTGAGTTAGAACACATTCTTCCCTATAAAGCATCACAATAATGGAGAAGCAAGAATCCAAAGTACTCAATTGTAATATGAAGACAACAGATGAGCTAATACAAGGTGGAGGGGTAGGAGGAGAAGGGAATGAGGAAAGGGGAGGAGGAAGGAGGATGTGGGATCACAGACTACGGCCCATCTTTTAGGGGTGAAAAACAATTATAAAAGGGACTTTACCTAACAAATGCAATCAGTGTAAACTAATTCTTTGTACCCTCAATAAAAATAAAAAATAAAAATAAACTTAAATAAAGAAAAAGCCTTTTACTTCTTTAGACCTCAGGTTTCTGTTTTTCATCTGCAAATTAGGAGTGAGTAATGACACTTAGCTTTCAGCATTACTGTGAATATTAAATATGATAAAATTTCTTCTTAAAGTTTTTTGATCTAAAAATTGCCATACATTGGTTATTTATTTATTATCTATTATGTATACAGCAACATGCAAGTGTTAATAATTCACAGATAAACAGAATATGGATTTTGTCGGCAAAGAATTATCACAGGTGATAATGATTCAAATTGTTAGAAAGGCTCAGAAAGGAAAGATTAATTAGAACAAATTAATGGATGAATGAGTCAAAAGAGGTAAAAATAAGGTATAACCTAAGAACTGGGCCTTAAAGAATGTTTATAAATTTGCCCACAACTTAAGCTGAGAAAAAGTCAAGCCCAGAATGAACTAAATTAAAATAGGGGAGAAACATTTATAAATAGTAAGTTGACCCTTGTGACTAGAGTGTGAGGCAAAGGGGAGGGGTCTCAGAGAGAGGTTGTACCCAATTGTAAAAGACCTCACTAATATGAAAATACTCAGGGCTACATTTTATTAGCCATGAAGAGCCAACAAAGCTTCTTGAGAAAGGGAGAAAATAATATAACTCAGTTTTAGGAAAATTAATTTGGAGGCAATACATGTATACAAAGAACAAACTAGAAAGCAGAAACTGGGAATAAAAGGACATTTTTTTCACTAATATGGATGAATGGTGATGAGATACTGAATTGGGATGAGAAGGCAGAGGGAAAAGATGAACTTGAGATGTATTTCACAGGAAAAGGAAACAGACTTCATTATTGACTGACTACGAAAAGTAAGAGGAATCAAAGATGACTCAGTCTTCTACCAGGGGAACTATGTGGGTAGTAGTGCTATTAGCTGAGACACAATTTACAGAAAAAGGAAAAAGAATGAGTTCAATTTGGGGTAAGGTGAGTTTGACAAGCCAACAGTTATGCAGATGGGATACGTCCAGAAGGCCAGGGCACAGTGAGCAATTTACTTTTTGCCTTTCTTCCTTCCATTGGAAAATGGATGGGTTATTGCTTGCCACTTCTCTCCAAGGACTGTAGAGAGGATTAATGAGGCGGTGTTCACATTTATTCCACATCAAGAATCCATGAGAGCTTGGCAGAGTATAGGCTGGCATTCCATTATGCTAAGTCAAAAACAAAGCAGCTTTGACATGAAAGTCAGTGAGGGAGGGCGTACAAATCGGGAGGCCACATGGTAGAACATAATTGTACCTCAGGCAGCCTCTACAGGCGTGGGCCTTCTGGGGGTGGGCACTAAACTGTTTCCCGCTGACAGCAGTGTAATGCCTCTTTCCTATTGTCTGCCTTTTCTCTTTGTATTTCCTTCCAAATCTACCAGGATTCAGCCAAATGTGAGCTTAGGAGTTGGTCAAATAAGTTCTCTGAATTGCAATGCTTTCCAGTGAAACCCATTTCACAATTTCTCACTCAGTCAATCACATTGATTTCTGGAACAAGCTACTGTTACCTGCCTCTTTCCTACAAACACCCTTGTGTTGACTCTCAGCTCATATGCCAGTGATTTTAACACTGACATATAAGTGAACAGTTTGGCAAAGAAGTAACCAGGTGATGGCTTGAGACCACTGCCAAGCCATCAGCACATATCTGAGGTGTTTCTTTTAAAAGCAATTCATGGTTACAATTATTCCTATTCATAAAAGGAACTTTCTATAAATATTTCAATTTTATTGCTTTTTCCTATACTTCAGAGGTACAAATCAAAAAGCAGCAGGAAAAATATATGATACATGATAAAGAACATGTTCTTTGAGCAGTCAGACAGACCTGATTTCAAATTTGTTGCTCACTTGCAATTGTACCTTTGGTTTTAGTCTCCCTGGGCCTCAGTGTCCTTGTTTGTAAAGTGCCCTTATTTGTCATGGGATCAAACTGTTGTCACTTGCTGTCTGTTTGACCTAGGGCAAGTTACTGACACTTTCTGTTTCAATTTTCTCATCCATGAAATGGGAATAATATTACCCACATAGGCCATGTACCTGTTGGCTGATATAAGATGAAGTCTTTAGCCTCACATCTGATACACCATCACCACTAAATAAACGGCAGTTCATTTTGCTATTGGTGATGGCAATAAACGGCAATAAACAGCAGTTTGTTATGCTGCTGCTGGTGATAATGTGATAATGTGGAGCACAGGGATCATGGAAAATTTTCAATAAACATAAGTTTAAATATAGACTGTGTAAATAGGAATATCAGTCCAAGTAGCTCCTGCATAATACAAGTTCCTATATACAAGGGAGGTTATTTAAAATGAGAAAATAAATCACCACAGACATCATTCAGTGGATAAAGGAACCACCTTACCTGCGCTATCTTGGTTTTAGATGAAAAAGTTTATAAGTTGTTAGAACACAAAAGATAATACTAAAATAAAATAAAAACATAAACTATTTTTAAATGCCTTAAGGTAGAGGCAATTCCTCTAACCTAGTGGTAGCTTTCCTGATGCTTATGGCGAGGGTCTTGGAAGTAGTGCCAGGGACACTGGCCTCTCTTGGCCTTATTCCAGGAAAAACCTCTGAGGGTGAGATGTCAAGAATTTCAGGGGCATCTTTAGTCATTAAGAAAATCAGCCGAGAAGACAAGACAAAAACAGATACCTCCTAACTTTCAGTCCAGTGGTTTCAGGAATAGGTAGAACCTTTAGCAAAAGTCAGAATTATTTTATTTATCAATAATTTTACTCCCTTTTCTTGAAAAAAATAGAAGGCTTCTCTACTAGTATAAAATTTGTTCCCGTATTGGCACCTTAAAGTAGATTATCTATATATTCTTTAAAGATAACGGCACTTGGGAATGGAATCAGGAATTAAGAAAATAAAATGAGATGACCTCTCTCCTTCCTTCCTGTGCATTTCAAGTCTTTAGGACTAGAGCTAATTTAAATTTACTATGAACCAGGAGCAGAACCAGGGATAGAATGCGATCCCAAGATTACAACTTATATTGTAGCTTCATAACACTGCTGTGATTCTTCTTGTGTCCCTGACTTCAGAGTTCTTCAAACCCTACTTCTATGCACTCTATAGCCCAAGCACTCAAGGTTACTCTTCCCATGCCTCAGAGAAGACTAATTTATTCATCCTCAGGAAATGCAAATTTATTATGTTATCTCTCCCAGGAGTATCAACTAAGCCCCATGGACAAATGGATAATTGGTTTTAATGAAGGTTTTGTTTCATCTTTTATTCCATTTAATTGAAATTTAGAAGAGTTATGCTACATCTACCTCGTACTATAGCCCCCACACACACACCCACACAAATATTGTAAGGACAATGTTCCAAGTACTAGTGTATCTAGGGAAGAAGGGATTGGAATGAGCCTTTCTCATCACCTCCTTAAACCACACCATGGGCATAATGATTTATTTCATCTCTTAACAGGACGAACATTACTTTATAAAAAGCAAAATATATCCACAGTAACAGCAATAACTGTATTCTAGCCACAGAAGTTAGTTCCCTAATGCAGGTTGTTGGAAGTATAAACAGTAAAAAGTTGTAGCGAAGAGAGGAAAACTTAGTTTATATCAGACTCAACATCAGTCTCATATCTGAGATGTGTTCTTTATTATGTATGTTGTAAAAACTGTTCTTCTATATAGGATGCCAATTGCCTGGACTAATATGTTGCTTTGCCAGATAAAAGAATAAAGTAAATGTTTTGATTTTGATTCCCACTGTTACCATCAATGACAACATGCTGCCATTCATGGTAGTACAATAATGCTATTACAGTCATAGCAATTTCAAAGATGATTGTGTTGTTGTCCAGTTAACTGCTATGGAGACCTTGACTTTTTACCAGTTATGCTGAAAATTAATACTAGTACACATTTTTTTGCCCCAAGGAATATCAATGTTAGGAATTATTTTTGAAAATATAACTTCAGCATACTGACTTCATTAAAAATACAGCTGCTAAGTTCTAGATAGGGAACAAAATAATGAGTATTATTTTAAAAGGTTTAAGTTCTTTGGAAGAGTAATAAGTGTGTAAATATTAGAGTATTATAATGATGTTTCACAGAAAGAAGTGTATTATGTGTTTTCTCTGTACCTTGTACCAAAAATGGATTTTAAGGAAGGTTAAGCAAAAGTTGTTTGCAAAGAAACCTGTATAATAAGAATTATGACATAAAACTAAAAAATAAGTGGAAGGCATGTGGCATCTGTGCTTATAAACATAATCTTAAAATTATAAGTAAGTGTTGAAACAGAATCCAAAGTGTTAGCACTGAGATTCATAATGGGCAAAGAAAAAAATAATGGAGCAAATGAGCAGGAGGGACAATTTTATCTATCACTAAACTCTAAGAGGTATTTATTAGACTTTCTTTATTAAAAGAAAACTTAAATTGTTACTGAGCTATGAATTAAGGAGCTGTTTTACAAGAGATACAAAAACTACATTTGTATGGTTAGGTTCTATACATACCTGCTACAATAATAACAAAACTAAAGAGATTAATAAAAGGACAGTTCTGTGACGAGCTTCTACTTGTTTCTACATCCCTGTAACACAATGCAATCTGCAGGTGCTATCTTTTATGGTCTAATTGATAATAGGAATAAAATGTCTCACAAGAAAAGGCTATACCACTCAACATTTGAAACAAAAAGCTGAATGGATTGCTTGGGAAACAAGAGAGACTTGTATCAGTATTTGTATCAGTATTGTGCTGTGGTCTGAATACTCTACCTTCTCCCCTGAATCATATGTTGAAACATAATCCCCAGTGTTATGGTGTTAGTCAGGCCTTTGGGAGAAGAGTAGGTCATAAGAGCAGAGCCCTCATGAATGAGATTAGTGCCCTTACGAAAGAAATCCAAGGGCCAGGCACAGTGGCTCATGCTTATAATCCTAGCACTCTGGGAGGCTGAGGAGGATTGACTGCCTTAGCTCACAAGTTCAAGATCAGCTGAAGCCAGAGCAAGACCTCTTCTCTAAAAATAGTCAGCCATTGTGGCAGGTGCCTGTAGACCCAGCTACTTGGAAGGCTGAAGCAAGAGAATCGCTTAAACCCGAGAGTTTGAGGTTGCTGTGAGCTATGATGCCATGGCACTCTACCAAGGGCAACTAAGTAAGAAAAATAAATAAATAAATAAATCCTGAGGGAACTTGTTTGCCCTTTCACCATGAGAGGACAGAGAGAAAGGAAGGACCATCTCTGAAACAGGAAGTGAACCCTAACCAAACACCAGATCTGCTAGCAACTTGATCTTGGCCTGCCAACCTCCAGAAGTGTGAGAAAGCTACCCAATTTGGTATACTTTGTGATAGCAGCCCAAATGGACTAAACTGCAGACATCAATGATCAACACAAACTGCTGACCTTAAGGAGGATTTGGGGAAACCTAGAGTTCAAAGATTGGGAAGCGCTCAGAAGTGGAAGTGATTTGGGCTTGGTTGATCTTTGTACATGGAAGTGTCTCTAAAGGTAGAAGTGTCTCTTCAGCTGTGCAAGTGTCCCTAAAAGCCACTCACTCTCACTGATTGACCTTCACAAATGTGGCACCATCTCCAATCAAGAGGTTTTTGGAAGTGCGGTTATAAAAGCAAGTTGTCAGGGATTCACTGGAATTCAGTATAGCTGAAGAATAATCAGTCTTTTATTTCCTCGAGTATCAAGTATAGTTATTATTCTCAGAGCAGAGTACCTAGAAATGGACTTTTATCCATTCTAGGTACCCAGTTCTCATTTAGAATTTTTAAGAAGTTCCTAAGTAGTCAATTTTGAGTTTTAATTCTCATGAAGTTCTTGAATAATAAATGTTAATTCTTTGATTAAAAGAAAGCAAAACTGTCTTGGAAACCAGAAGAGTAGGTAATAATGTTAGCAAACTGTTGTAAAAACTGAAGATCTAATCACTCCCCTTTGTTTCAACAATAAATAACAGGAATTTGTAATGAAAACTACGTCACTTACATTAGCACCAAAGAGTAAGCATGAATATTAAAAAAAAAAAAACCCACAAATTTTTACAAGATCTACATGAGGAAAACTAAAAAACTTTGATGAAAAAAAAATCAAAGAAAGTCTACACAAGTAGAGAGACATTGCATGTTCAGGGATAGGAAGACTCAGTATTATTAAGATGTCAGTTCTTCCCAACTTGGTATATAGATTCCAAACAGTCCCAGTCAAAATCCCAGCAAGTCACTTTGTGGATATCAATGAACTGATGCTAAAGGTATGAAAACCTGTGGCCCACAAGCCACATGCTGATTTTGTGAGGCCATTTTTCGCTTATCCATCATGCAAAGTATTCACAGACCCTTTTTCCACTAATCAGCTTTTGTTAGTGTCCATGTATTTGCTGTGTGGCCCAAGACAATGCATATTCTTCCAATTGTATCATAAAAGAAAAATGATTGGATACCACTGGATGAAATACAAAAGGCTGAGAGAAGCCAACACAATACTAAAAGAGAAGAAAAAAAAATCATAGGACTGACTTTTAGGCTTGTTAAAAGCCATAGTAATCAAGACATTGTGGCATCATAAAAGAGTAGATAAATGTGTCAGTGGAACAAAATAAAGACCCCAGGAATAGATTCACATGAATATAGTCAACTGATCTTCAAAGACAACTCAATGCAGCAAAGGTAGTCTTTTCAATGAATGAAGCCAGAAAATTGAATATTCACATGCAAACAAGAAAGAGAGAAAAAAATCTAAACACAGACATTATACTTTTCAAAAAGAGTAACTCAAAATGGGTCACATATCTAAATGCAAGACACAAAACTATAAAACCTGTAGAAGATAACACAGGAGAAAAATCTAGGTGACTGACAATGTGCTTTTAGATACAACACAAAAAGTATGATCCATGAAAGAAAAAATGAGTAAGTTGGACTTTACTCAAATCAGATTTTTTTTTTAACTCTGTAAAAGACATTGCTCAAATAATCAAAAGAAAAGTAACAGACAGGGAGAAAATATTTGCAAAACATATCTAATAAAGGACTTACTTCCCAAACATAAAAATAACTCCTAAAACTCAACAATAAGAAAAAAGCAACCCAATTTTTAAAAAGGGCAAATAATCTGAACAGACAAAAGGAGATATGCTGATGAAAAATAAGCACAGGAAAAGATGTTCATCTTCATATATCATTAGGAAGTGCTAATTAAAATCAAAATGAGACACTACTACACACCTACTAGAATGGCCAAAATCTAGTACACTGACAACACCAAATGCTGGCTAAGGAGAAATAGGAACATTATTTCACTGTTGGAGAGTAAGGAAAATGGTACAACCACTTTGGAAGACAAATCAGCAGTTTCCTACAAAGCTACACAGCTGCATGTAGTCTTACCATATGATCCAGCAATCATGCTCCCTGATGTTTCGATAAAAATACTTATTCACACAAAACCTTGCAGATAGATGTTTATAGTAGCTTTCTTAATAATAAGCCAAGATGTCCTTCAAAAGACGAATAGAGACTCGGTGCCTGTGGCTCAACAGGCTAAGGCACCAGCCATATACACCTGAGCTGGCGGGTTCAAATCCAACCTAGGCCCGCCAAACAACAATGACCACTGCAACCAAAAAAATGGCCGGGTGTTGTGTGGGCACCTGTAGTCCCAGCTACTTGGGGGGTGAAGGCAGGAGACTCACTTGAGTCCAGGAATTGGAGGTTGCTGTGAGCTGATGCCACAGCACTCTACCCAGGGTGACAGCTTGAGGCTCTGTCTCAAAAAAAAAAAAAAAAAAAAAAAAAGATGAATAGATAAACTAGCTTAAAACTATACAATGGAATGTATTAGCAAGAAAAGAAAAAGTGATCCAATCTCAGGGTGGGCAAGGGACTTGAAGAGAAAATTCTCGGAAGAAGACAGGTGCACGGCTTACAGACACATGAAAAATGCTCATCATTCTTAATCATCAGAGAAATGCAAATCAAAACTACTTTGAGATACCATCTAACTCCAAGAAGATTAGCCCACATCACAAAATCCCAAAACCAGAGATGTTGGTGTGGACGTGGAGAAAAGGGAATACTTCTGCACTGCTGGTGGGAATGCAAACTAATACATTCCTTTTGGAAAGATGTTTGGAGACACTTAGGGTTCTAAAAATAGACCTGCCATCCTACAATTCCTCTACTAGGTATATATCCAGTAGACCAAAAATCACATTATAACAAAGATATTTGTAGCAGAATGTTTATTGCAGCCCAATTCATAATTTCTAAGTCATGGAAGAAGCCCAAGTGCCATCAACCCATGAATGGGTTAATAAATTGTGGTATATATACACCATGGAATATTATGCAGCCTAAAAGAAAGATGGAGACTTGACCTCTTTCATGGTTACATGAATGGAGCTGGAAAATATTCTTCTTAGCAAAGTATCTCAAGAATGAAAGAAAAAGTATCCAATGTACTCAGCCCTACTATGAAATCAATATATAGCTTTCATATGAAAACCATAACCCAATTATAGCCCAAGAATATCGAGAAAGGAGAGAGGGAGAGGAGGGGTGGGGGAAGGCTGGCTGGAGGGAGTGTAATTGGTGAGATCACCACCTTCAGTGCATCTTAGAAGGGTACATGTGAAATTTACTAAATGTAGAATATAAATGTCTTAACACAATAACTAAGAAAATGCTGTAAAGGCTATGTTAACCAGTTTGATGAAAATATTTCAGATTGTATATAAAACCAGAACATTGTACCCCATGATTGCATTGATGTACACAGCTATAATTTAATAAAAAATTAAATAAATAAGAAATGAGCTATCAAGTCTTGAAAAGACAGAGAAGATTCTTACAAGCATATTTCTGAGTGAAAGATGACATTCTGAAATGGCTAATACTGTATCATTCCACCTACATGACATAGAAAGGATAAAAGTATGGTGATAATAAAAATATTAGCAGTTGCCAGGGGCTTGGCAAAAGGATGAGAATGATGAATAAGTAAAGCAAAGGGGTTTTTTTAGGGAAATGAAATTATTCTGTACAATGCTATGATAGCAGATACATGACATAATGCTTTTATCAAAATACAAGGCACTGAACAACACAAAGAGTGAATCCTAATATAAGCCACGAGCTTTGGTTAATAATAATAATGCACCAATAGGAGGGAGGGGCAAGATGGCCGACTGGAAGCAGCTTCTGTCCAAAAGGAGGCTCCTGTCCAAAAGGAAAGATAACCTTCAGAAACTGCCCAATTGAGCTGAAGACTGAGAGCCCAGCCAAGAGGGAAAGAAGTTATAGCCACAGGTCACCTCTGAGGAAAGCTGTGAAGTCCAGAAACCAAGCTTCAGGCAGAAAAACTGAACTAAAGTTTTCCACCATTCTCACCTTCCAGGACACCCTTCCCCCCTTACCTGATGCACCAGAAGCCTGACCTCTGCTGAAACTGAGGGAGGAGGACTTGAGCAGCACCCACTCTCCCTATCTGCCAGATCAGGTGGCCCACCAGGTAAGAGACTCGGGGCCCCACTGAGCCCCAGCCAGCCCCCAGGCCAGGGACGCTGCCAGGACCCCAACGTGGCTCCAATCTGTGCCCCACTGGGCCTCAGCCTGCTGCCTGCAGTGGCCAGGAACTCCACCGGGACCCCTGCCAGGCATTGCCCCATGCCACCAGCGGCCATCAAGTCCGCAGGGACTCTCCCATGGTGCCAATCTGTGCCCTGCCAGGCCTCAGCCCACCGCCCACCAAGAAACATGCCCATCCGTGCCCCAGGCCCACTGCCCACAGCGTCCAGGAACTCCACTCAGCCAGGACCCCCACGTAGCCCCAACTGGCACCCCGCCGGGCTTTGACCCGCTGCCAGCAGCAGCCAGGAAGTCCACTGGGACTCCCTCCTGGGGCAATCTGTGCCCAGCACAGTCTTGGCCTGCCACCCACCAGGACCCTCACCTGGCTCCAATCTGTGCCCCAGACCCCCCGCCCACAGCGCCAAGAACTCCACACCACCAGGAACCCCGTGCGGAGCCAACTGGCACCCTGCTGGGCCTTGACTCGCTGCCAACAGCAGCCAGGAAGTCCACTGGGACTCCTTCTCAGGGTGATCTTTGCCCTACCCGGCTTCAGCTTGCCACCCACCGGGACCCCCATGTGGCTCTGATCCACACCCTCCGGGACAGCCCTCCGCTTGCACCAGCCAGGGACTCTACCAGGCCTTGGCTCACTGCCTGACTTGCTCTGGCCAGGGACCCCACTGGGACCCCCATGCCAGGACGTTGCCTGCCACCCACATCAGCCAGGGGCTCCACCAGGAACCTGACAGGCCTCTGCCTGCCTGCCCAGGCCAGGAACTCTGGGAGACACACAACCCGCCTCCTCCCCTACGCTCTCTGCCTCTGCACCAGCCCCGCAAGTCTGGCCAGAAACCTAGGAGGCTGCATGACCTGTGCCCTCCCTCTACAGCCCTACTCCCAGCCAGAGACTGCTGGAGGCACAGGCTCCCTTTGCAAAGGCCACTGGGTGCTCCATCCCATGCCCTGCTGCTTGATCTTGGCATGCCACACTCTGGAGCTGCTCCTGCAGCCAGAACTCCCTGGGTGGGGCATTCCCAGAGGAGCTCTACAGGGTCACTCCCTACAAAGATCCAGTAACAACAGAGTGATCCTGCTAGGGTCTGATCTGGGAGAGACACCTCCCCAACTCTGAGGACAGCCATAGGCAATAGTGAAAAAGAATCATGAGGCAGAATCAACAGAAAAACTATGGCAATATGAATAATCAGAGTAGATCAACTCCCCCAAGAAACGATAAGGTAGATACAGGACAAGATCCCTTGCATAAGCAAATGGCTGAGATGTCAGAAGTTGAATTCTGAGTCTGGTTAGCAAATAAGATCAGCGCAATGGAGGAAAAGATGGAATTAGAATTTCAAGCAGTAATCCAAAAAATGACCCAAAAGATGTCTCAAGAATTCAATGAATTCAAAGACAAAATGATCAAAGATTTTGACACATTGAGACAAGAAGTAGCAGCCCTCAAAGATCTAAGAAATACAGTAGAATCCGCCAGTAACAGAATGGAGCAAGCAGAAAAAAGGATTACTGACATAGAAGACAAAGCTTTGGAATGCTTCAAAACTTACAAAGAGGTAGAGAAATGGAAGGCAAAAAACAGATCATTCTCTCAGACAGCTCTGGGATAATTCAAAGAAAACCAATATTTGCCTTATAGGGATACCTGAAAACGATGAAGTGGCATCACAAGGCACAGAGTCTCTTCTTTATGAGATTATGAAAGAGAACTTTACAGACATGCCAAGAAATTCTGAAATTCAGATAGCAGACAACTTCAGAACCCCAGCACGACCCAACCCAAATAAGACATCCTCTAGGCACATCATAAATAAGTTCACTAAAGTCAATATGAAAGAGAAAATTCTGAAAGCAGCCAGACATAAGAAATCCACTACCAACAAGGGGAAGAATATTAGAATAACTGCAGATCTCTCTGATCAAACCTTTCAAGCTAGAAGAGAATGGTCATCGACTTTTAATCTCCTAAAACAAAAGAACTTTCAACCCAGGATCCTATATCCAGCTAAACTGAGTTTCATTTATGATGGAGAAATTAAAAACTTCAATGACATCCACATGTTGAAGAAATTGGCTATAACTAAACCAGTTCTCCAGGATATTCTCAGACCTATCCTCCACAATGACCAGTGCAAACCTCCACCACAAAAGTAAACTCACCCAGAAACTATTTATCAAATTTCATCTTCCACAGTGATGAAAGGACTAAAAATGTCCACTGGACTTTCCAAAGATTTATCATTACTTTCAATTAATGTGAATGGTTTAAATTGTCCTCTAAAGAGGCATAGGTTGGCTGACTGGATACAAAAACTAAGGCCAGATATCTGCTGCATACAAGAATCTCACCTTTGCTTAAAAGATAACCTTAGACTCAAGGTGAAGGGATGGTCATCTATATTCTAGGCAAATGGAAAACAGAAAAAAGCAGGTGTTGCAATCTTATTTGCAGATACAATAGGCTTTAAACCAACCAAAGTAAAGAAGGATAAAGATG
>CAUYRH010064754.1:0-15794 GCA_963574655.1 Perodicticus potto | reverse complement strand
CATAGGAAATGGGGGTTCCACATTTAGTCCCAAGTGTAAAGTGAAGGAGACACCAAGGCACAAGTGTCTCCTCAGCAGTTGTCCAGCCTTTTTGGCTATTGGAGCCTCTGGTGGGCGTTGTAGGTCCCCCTCCTTGCCAGTCATCCAGCCCACTGGTTCTTCAGCTGGTTGCCGCAGCACCAACACCACCACGGAGGAGGCGGCAGGTCCGCCAGCTCCGCTGAGCTGGCTAGGGTTTGCACAGAATTTTTATCTCTTAGAAGTTTTTATGTCTATCATTTCATTTTATTCCCATAATTGTATTCGTTTTTAAAGAAATGTTCTGTACAAAGGGGCAGTATGAAAGAACATTCTCGGGGTGATAGAACTGTTCTATATTGATGGTGGCTGTGAATATACATTTCTATACATTTGTCAAAGACCATAGAACTTTGCCCTGAAAAAAGGGAATTTTACTATATGTGAATTAAAAAATAAATTTGAAAGGCCAAGTGCAGTGACTCATGCCTGAAATCCTGGCACTCTGGGAGGCCACAGCAGGTGGATTGCTTGAGCTCAGGAGTAAGAGACCAGCCTCAGCAAGAGCAAGATCCCATCTCTAAAAATAGCCACATGTTACTAGGCGCCTGTAGTCCCCTCTACTCAGGAGGCTGTGTCAAAAGAATCTCTTGAGCCCAGGAGTTTCAGGTTGCTATGAGCTGTGACACCATGGCGCTCTGCCCAGGGTGATAAAGTGAGACTCTGTCTCAAAAAAGAAAATAATAATAATAAATAATAAATAAATTTTTAAAAAGTTTAAAAGTCACTGAGATAAATGTTAAAATCTTTTATTCAGTTTAAAACCCAATTAAAATTGTTTACAAGTTTTAAAATTATTCAAATATTATGGTCATGGTAACAAAAACTGAGTAAATGCTTTAAACTTATAAAAGAAAGGAAATTAACTATATACTACACCAGAACAATACCACATTGGACTCTCCCTGCAGACATTTTTTATGTGTGTATTTGTATTTGTGTTTGTCTGTGTGTTTGTGTGTGTGTGTGTGTGGTACCAGAAGTTAACAATTATTTTGGGGGAGTCAGACTATAAGAGAAGTTTAATTTTATATTCTCGGTACGACTGTGCTAATAATGGAAACTTCAGTAAGCATATCTATTGCTTTACCTGTTAGAAAAGATTATTTTAAAATAAAAATGCTTTAACAAAATTTCAATCATTTGACATACAGTTTTATTAACTGTTTTATTTTATGACACATTAACATATTTCAGTGAGACTCTTTTGTTATAATCCCCACAGTAGTATTTTGGCTTATATTGTTTGGATATATATTACCAGATTTCTTTTCTGCCCTATTCTAGTAAAATATGTTCCAATGCACTATTTCAGTTATCAACAATTACCACAGAAAACCTTACCAGAAAAAAATGGATATTGACTTTGGACTGTGAACCAGGCCCAAGAAGAAGACCATAGTTTTATGTAGATGGGAGGAGTCATTTTAATTCCCACTGGGATGCTTAAGAATCCCCCGTTTGTTTAATGATCCAGAAAGCCATGGCCAATCTAGCTAGAAGCCTGTACGCAGACATGACAAACGATACATGTCTTACCTCCCACCAGCCCTTCCAGACCTGTTGCCCATTGATCACAGCACCCCAGCCTAGAAGCAACCCCACAAATCCTTCTCAACATAAACATTCTGGCAACTGCCACCATTTCACCGCTGTTGTCCTCAGTGAGACCCATTTTCCATCCCTGCTGAAGTTCTTGTCCTCAGTGAAGAAGCACCAAACTACCTAGAGCCTCCTTGATCATTAGGAATAAAGCCAAGTATTGAGTAGCCAGACTCTCCCTGAAAAGCCAAGGGTTGAGTTGGGTAAATGACTTTATGTTATTATCTATCGAAGACTTCTTAGGTGAACAGTAGAACATTTAATGGGCTCAGAAGGCTAACTTGCATTACCCTTTCATTTCTATCTGTATGACTGATATGGAGAGGGCAATGCTCTTTACCTGGTCAGTAAGATGTTCCATCTTTGGGTTTAGATCCTCTCTAAGTCTAAACTGAGTCATCTTCCTACAGCAATAATCACCCTACTATGTGAACGGTACATTGTCTAATAATCCAAGTGCCTGCCTCAAGCCAATCCTCTGATGTTGCGTAGACTCCAGCCTAGCATGGTGTTGCGGGAGACTAAGGCAGAAACTGGGAGAGCCTCTCTTTTGTTCAGCCTCACAATCACAGGCACATAATTGCTATGTCAATATCTATTATTCAAGAAGATGGGGACTGTATGTATGAAATAACTAGTCTGGAACTTTTATAGGAAGCTGAGATTGATTTTTAAGAAGAAAAACTTGGTCTTAATGGTGCCTATTGAACTAGAAATGGGGTTACCAGGCCACCATCTTGTGGAAATTAAACCAGCACAAATAGATTCAGGACAGGGTAAACCTCATATCATCCAAGGTCTATTTTTAAAATCCTTTTAACTACATTTGACCTCTCTGGTTTTTGGCTTTTGGTTTTAGTCAAGGTACACTTGATCTACATATATGTCTATAGAACAGGAAACAAAATGCTCAAGTTTCTTGCTCAACATGTGATTAGGCTGAGCAATGAATAAAATATTGTAATTCATAATTCAAAAGTAAAATTTCTGGGCAGTGCCTGTAGCTCAGTGGGTAGGGTGCCAGCCACATACACTGGGGCTGATGGGTTTGAACCCGGCCAGAGCCTGCTAAAACAACAAAGGCAACTGCAACAACAACAGAAAAATAGCTGGGCGTTGTGGCGGGCACCTGTAGTCCCAGTGACTCGGGAGACTGAGGCAAGAGAATCTCTTAAGCCCAAGAGTCTGAGGTTGCTGTGAGCTGTGACGCCACTGCACTCTACCCAGGGCAACAGCTTGAGACTTTGTTTCAAAAAAATAAATAAATAAAGGTAAAAGTTATGTTGAACTTGATAAATTGATTTCTGTTGATCATGGTTTCAGATTAAATTGTCTCTAAACTTGCTGGCTTATTGTTATTACCCTTTTCCCCTATCACAGAAGTTATTTTGTCTTGCATTATTTTTGTCTGTATGTTTTCCAGTTAAAAGTGCCTTACTAAAGAGCATGTTGCAAACATAAGAATATTTGTATCAGAAGTTTCAGTATCTTGAAATTGGAATGTAGGGTGATTCATGAGTTTTGCATCAATTATTAAACAGTTGTAGATGAAGATATGCAGAGATGGACGGGGCAGTAAAGCACTCCAGTTACACCTACTGGCTTAGCAATGATGAATGTGTGAGGTAACATGAAAGTTCAAAACAAGTATTAACTCAACCTGCCACGGCATATGCCAGAGAGACAATAGCTTGATATTATAAACAAACTCATACTCAGACCAAATGGCAGGTAGAATTCCATTAAAGGTAAGGTCCTTGCAAGGGGACTAAGAAATTTCAGAATGCTGCCATACCAGTCACCCTTCCTCTTACACAGTTCTTGAGGGAGACGTAGCATTAAGGAATGTAACAGTTGGAAAATAAAGGGACCATTTTCATTAGCTGGGACTATGCTTAATATTCCATAATGCAAAGTTCTAATAATACTGGCTTAAATGATGTGACTTAGACTTGAGCTTGAACCTATCTTGTCTTGACCCAGATGCATCTTAAAGGGAAAGTGAAGACATTGTCACAGAATCTAGGCAGAAGGACAATGTGTATGTCATCCCTGGGAAAGCAGTTTTTTGCCCTTGGGGTGACATTTTCATGGCACCTCAGACAAGGACTCACATTGGAAGAAGCTATTTAACTCTCTTCTGATACCCAGCTTCTCCAAAAGGAAAGGCCTATCTTTTGGTTCTCACTGTGACGGTCCTGCAGCCCACCCAGAACTCAGAGCTCTGCACCAGCATTGCTGCCCCGTGGAAGGGCATAAACTGCATGGAAGCAGAACCTGAAAACTTAGCCCTAAGACATGAGCTTGTTAACCCCAGGCCTGGCTCCCCACCACCTTTTTGTTACTTCCTGCTACTCTTTTTCTCTGGGAAGTGTTTATGTTGGAGCAATTTGAAACCCTGAGTTCATTCCTGAATACCTGACCAAAGATGAAAAGTGAAAAAGAAACAGCCACACTCGCTATAGGTTCCACCCAATTCAGGAAGCACCATGAATAATCCCTTTTCAACTAATTCATGGAAAAACCAGAAGCATTTGCTGTCAGAAGTGTATTCTAGCATTTGATGCTTTTCATACAGGGTATTTTGAGACAACTGCAAACTGAGGTATGCACACTACAGTGGACAAACTATAATGAAAAAGTGGTCAAATAACTGAGGTGGCAGCTTCCTTATTGGAAGGAATGTGCCTAGGCTTTCTTAGTGCTCAACTCACGAACACTTGTTATATACATAGGTCTTCTGAACTTAGTAACCACAGAGCTTATTTTGTGTTTCCTTAAGGTAGCATTCATTGGAGGGCCTTTCTGAGAAAATGAACTAGATTTCCAGCTTATCTCCTCACTGTGGAATAGGGTAGCCTTTCCAAAAGAAGAATTTATAGACCAGAAGTTATAAGCTGGTGACCCACAAAACATATTCAACCCATAGATGAGATTAATTTTTTTTTTTTTTGAGACAGAGTCTCACTTTGTCACCCCCATTAAAATGCTATGGTGTCGTAGCTTCCCACAACCTCAGACTCCTGGGGCTCAAGCGAGCTCTTGCCTCAGCCTCCTGAGGAGCTGGGATTATAGGCACCAGCCACAATGCCTGGCTATTTTTAGAAGCAGGGTCTCACTCTAGCTCTGGTTGGTCTCGAACTCAACAGCTCAGGAAATATGCCCGCCTCGGCCTCCCAGAGTGCTTGGATTACAGACATGAGCTGCTGCTCCCGGCTGAGATTAATTTTTTTTTAATTCTCATGGCATGGAAAAAATTATTAGTTGCCAATATATAAAATTTAAGAGATTTTTGCATGAAAGCCTGATTTCCAGCTTAAAAAAGATCAGAACATCAAGCAACATATGCAATATTTCATGGTTGGCTTACGCTGAATAGTCACTTGTCCCTTAAAAAAGTGGTCCCATACCTTTTTGGCTCCAGGGACTAGATTCATGGAAGACAATTTTTCCATACACTGGGGCACAAGGCGGTTTTAGGGTGGTTCAAGCTCCTTACATTTCTTGTGCACTTTATTTCTATTATTATTACATTGTAATATAATGAAATAATTATACAATTCATCATAACGCAGAATCAGTGGGAGCACTGAACTTGTTTTCTGGCAATTAGTGCCACTTGGGGATGATGGGGAGATAGTGATACCCAATGCAACTCACTGAGAAGGTTTTGATATAAGTCTTCAAGTGATTGATTTATTATAGTCTCTGTGCAGTCAAACCTCTCTGCTAATGAGAATTTGCATTTGTAGCTGCATCACCGCCACAGCTCCACCTCAGATCATGAGGCATTAGATTCTCATAAGAAGGGTGCAACCTAGATCCCTCCCATGCACAATTTAGGGCAGGTTGGAGCTTCTATGAGAAACCTAGGGCTGCTGCTGATCTGAAAGGAGGCGGAGCTCAGGCAGTGATGCAAGCAATGGGGAGTGGCTATAAATGCAGATGAAGCTTCTCTTGCTTGCCCACCACTCACTTCCTGCTGTGTAGTGGGGTTTCTTTATGGACAGGACTGGTACCAGGGGTTTGGAGCCTTGGGTTACCCAGCCTTAAAAGAGGACACAAGCTTTATCTATATTACTTCATGGCCAGTAGTGCTTTGAATTTGCTATCTTTTCTAAGAAACCCAAATAAGAAATGGAGACTTGTTCTTTTAAGTGTGTCTGCCTTGGAAGTCACTAAGACCGATGGCTTATTTTTATTTACTTATTGATTTTTTTTTTACTTGTGCACAAAGAATGTCCAGAAGGAGTATTTTTATATATGGAAAAGGGTAGTTATATGTGAAGTGAAGAATTTTATACTACTTACCTGAATACATCAGGCACACAAAGAAAATCCTGAGATCATGATATAAAAGTAAGATTTGAAATTTGAGTTCCGCAGGGGTAATTGCCTTAGTTTTCCACCTCACCGTTTTCCCCTTTGCTTTCCTTACATAGACATAATCTTCAGAATGTTCCTCTGTCAAAGGCCATAGTCATAATTCCCCTGCCTCTTTTTTTTTTAAACTCATTTGCACTCTTGGTAGCAATTGTTGGAGCCCTGCAGGGGAATAATTGTGGGGGAATTAACCTCTGACATTTTTCTAAAAATAGCTCTAATAAATCCAATCATAGGTAATTTACCTGTCCGTGTTCCTCTGGGAGTAACCGGCATCGAAGAAAGACTTGGCAGGCTGGCATTCCTTCAGCAATTATCTGTGATCTGAGTTCCTGGCGCCTGTGCGTTTTCTCTGATTAGAAATACAGGGTACAAATTGCCCTCACCCTTCTGACCTCACGACCCTGTTTTCTCAGCACCCTTCTCCTGGAGTTGGAATAGGGTACACTCTTCCAGAAGGATGTGCTGGGCTCACAGAAAAGGGAAGCGCATTGGCCAAGCTGAGCGTTTGTGGGATCCTTGCTTGAATCTTTGGCCGGCAGAGTCTTCCCAGTGATTTCTTTGTGCTGCTCTTTCTTCATTTTCGCTGTCTGAGCATCAAGCGTTCTCACCCGAATAGCCACACTGAAACCTGTTTGGGAAAGTTTCTTGGTGTAAAGGCCACGAGTAGGTAAAAAAAAAGGTCTGGGGTCGGTAGAAATTATCAAAGGAAACTGCCATTTTTCTCTTACCCAAAACAGAAGGATCTGAATGTGCTTTCCCCTTTTGTTCTCTCCAGATGTTCTAAGAAGCCCCATGCAGGGTGGGCATCTAGGAAATTTACTTTCCCAACTGCCACTTCTGGTAGCATTTAAAAAACGGAACATAAAATCCTTGTAAATTCCACTGCAAAGACCAAGCCCTAAGCCCTTAAACGCACAGAAAAGCACGTCTATTATCTATCCTTTCCAAGTTAAGTGTGCAGTTACTTAAATTGCCTTTGTCTTTGTCTTCTTCTTTGCAGCTGACATTATCTCTACGGTAGAATTCAACCACACGGGAGAATTACTAGCGACAGGGGACAAGGGGGGTCGGGTTGTAATATTTCAACGAGAGCAGGAGGTAAGTGGCAGTGAATGCAAAATGCCCATTTTCTTCTCTTTTTAGAGGCGGCCTCCTACTGTTCCTTAATCCTCCTGTGTCCCCCTTAAACTTGCTGCTTTGCTCGCAAACTAAAAACTGCCAAAAAGTCATTAACATCAACAGTTCCACATTCAGACTCATAAAAAAGTACCTTAAAGGAGAGCCTTTTCTGGGCATGGCCTTACCTTTCTGAGCCCTGGATATTACACATTCAAAATGACCTCACCTCTTGTCTGACCTGCAGCATTCCGTGGGTGCTTGTTGAGCCCAACTCCTCCTTTTTGAGTGGGATTTGTCCCAGAGCTATTGAAATTCAGGCTCCCTCGATTTCAGGTGCTGCCAGAATACGTAGGAGGGGAAAAAAATTAGCTTATTTGTCAGTAGATGTGAAAAGGACAACTTGGGTCACTGGAGAAGAAAACGATAGTCGCCCCCACCAAAGAGAGTGAAATTCTACAAACCAACCTCAGAGCAAAGCACAGGACGTGCACATGACTGTCAGGGACCCGAGGGTCCCTGGAGCTGAGTGCTGCGCCCGGGACTATTTCTGAGCAGGGGTTCTAACTTTTGGTGAATCTCAAAAAGCCCATTTCTTCCTGAGACTTGGGTTCCACTAGGAATTGTTTCTCTTTTTCATAGAAATGGAGTTTTTTGGTATCTGCTTCTGTCTTGTCAAAAGGGAGTTATGGCCCAATTTGATTTCCTTGGCGTCCCCTAGCGTGGTCTGCGAGCTTCCAGCAGGCCAGTCTGTGTGCTAGCAACTCCCCCCATCTGCCACTGCCTGCCTCTGAGATTAACCAGCGCTCAGGAAGCACGAGGGAGGCTCAATAGAAGAGGAAGGTTTCACAAGAGACTTCCCTAGCAATTTAAAGCCTGCTTTGTGCCTCAAAGCCATTTGCATTACACCTCCCCTTAAAAAAGAAAAGCTTCATTTAGAGGTGATATATTTGGTAATTGCACATTATTTGCAATTAATTTCTATAAGGGCATCATAATCCCTCGGGGTTCTGTATAAATTCAAGTGTTCAGCATTAAATCAGGCACCCAGCCTATTCCATTGGCCCTGGAAACCTGAAAATGTGGTTGGCAAGTAGGAACTAATAGCTCTTCGTGACCTGGAATTTTTCCTGCTTTTCCCGAGCTGCCTAGTGCTAATTGGTCTGGCACATACTACACACACTTGACAGTCTGATTTGGATGGTAGCAAATCAACACTCTTGCAAATTTATCGTTAAGGTGGACTGGCTCTCTCTGCAAATAAGCAGAATCATACCAACTATATCAGCATTTAAAGTCCTTTGAAAACTGATTTTTAAGCCTTCTTCTCCAATTTTTTTTAAAGCCCAATTAGGTTCACAGTGATGATAAAGAACCGGAGGCAGTATTTAGCATAAATCACCCAAGGCAGCGTGTTGCCAGTAATATTCCGTTCCACATTTCCCGTTAGTTATTTATAGGTTTCACCTATTTTAATTTACTGAACTATTTGGGAAGCCTGAATCATTAGTAGAATGGTGGGGAACACATTTTGTAAAGCAGGGTGGTTTTGTTCAATAAGAAACTATGTATCAAGGAGGATAAAAATCACGCAGGGAAGTGTTTAGCTTGTGACACATCTTGGGACTAAAATGCACAGTAAACCTAAGAAACAAAGCCTTTGACTTGTGTGGATGAACCTCAGGAGTGAATTATCCAGAAACACCCCCAGAGGGTTTGCATAAATACACTTCACACCCAGGGATCAGCCCTGTCACCTGTCGATAAATAGAGATTTGAATTTGAATATTCTCTAGAAATACAAATTTTTATGTTGAAGCTTTTATTAAGATTCAAACTGTTATAACAAATAGGTATTAAGACCCACATTTGACTTTTTGGGCACAGGTTTCCAAAGCCTAAATCTTGAAACTCTTCAAGTCGCTGCAATGAAACCCACCATCCATTCCCTTTCAGCCTCCTTTTCAGGTTCTGCCCTGTTTTCTGTCTCTTGCCCCTTTCTGCAGGCCCCTGTCCTTGTGTTTCATTGTCTCCTCATTTATTTAGTTCCTGTTGTTTGCTTTTTCCATAATCAACGCTGGGAGAAAGCCAGAGGTAAAGTATCATTCCCAGAACAACGCAGGTGGCATCTCTGTTCCTGCTCGCTTTGTTGTTCGTGTTGAAAAAAAAAATGTGGGGGTGTGAGAGGGTGAGTTCTGATCCCCAGATCTGCTCCCTGTGAGCTTTGTGGACCCGAAGAAGTCATTTAGTATCTCTGAGCCTCCTTTGTTCATTTCCTTGCCTTGCTACTTCTCAGAGATTCTGTGAGGACTGGTGAGATCATAGAAGACCAGTGAAAGTTGCTGCTGCTACAGCTTTGTACTCTTTGTAAAAGCAAATTGAGCAACTATTGGGATGCAAAAAGAAAATATTAAAACTGGTGGCTCCCGTAGCTCAGTGGGTAGGGTGCTGGCCATATACACCAAGGCTGGTAGTTCAGACCCACCAGGACCAGCTAAAACAACAATGAAAACTTCAACAACAAAAAAAATAGCCAGGTGTTGTGGGGGGCACTTGTAGTCCCAGCCACTTGGGAGGCGGAGGCAAGAGAATCGCTTAAGCCCAAGAGTTTGAGGTTGCTGTGAGCTGTGATGCCACAGTACGCTACCCAGGGCGACAGCTTGAGACTCTGTTTCCAAAAAAAAAAAAGAAAGAAAGAAAGAAAGAAAATGTTAGGATTTCTATTTATATTGATTTTAAACTCGTGTCCTATTTTAACTTCTTTTTCTATGTGTATGTTATAATGTATATCATATAGTAGTGCAGAAGTTCATTTAATAATTTATAAATATATATTAGATGTGCCAGTATTGGCCAACAGGGGTACGTGATGAAAAGCTTTGAAGGCCACTGAGCTAAGGTAGAGGCTGTCACGATCCTGCCCTTATCCCACCTTAAGACTCTGCCCAAAAAAAAAAGGAATTGATGAGTTTACAGTTGGCTTCTGGGATTTAAATTTTCATGTATTTTTTCCTTTCCTACAGAGTAAAAATCAAGTTCATCGTAGGGGTGAATACAATGTTTACAGCACATTCCAGAGCCATGAACCCGAGTTCGATTACCTGAAGAGTTTAGAAATAGAAGAAAAAATCAACAAAATAAGATGGCTCCCCCAGCAGAATGCAGCTTACTTTCTTCTGTCTACTAATGGTATGTGGGGGTGGCTTGTGCTATGTGGTATTTGCAGAGATGTGGTCAGCCAAACTATATATTTCAATCTCTTTGGCCTTAGTTTTTATTTGTACCTTGTGGACTATTGAAAACTTAGGAACAATATTCTCAAGATGCTTAGCAGAGTACCTGGCACACACAGAGTAGGCCCTTAGTAAACAGTAACTATTCTTTTTCAAAAATATCAAATTTCTGACCCAGTTGTGTGAGAACTGTTATCTGCAGTTTTTAACGAAGGCAGATTATTTGCAGGTGTTTTTGGAATGTGACTTCCTGTCTCAAGATTCACTGAATGTTATTCTGGGAATATATTTCAGGAAACTCGACATGCTGTCTCTGTGAGTTTGGCATATTGAATAGACATTATTAATCCCTGAATATATTTTAAGGCTTGGAAAGCTGTGTGTCTGTTGGCAAATGAAGTTCTAACACAGGAGCACAAGTGAAGAAAAGATAGGGACCTTATCAAAGAACTGATCAAGAAATGGTTTCTTTCTCCATACTCTTCTTATATCACTTGCTGGAGAAGGTAGAGTTGATATAAATAGGTCAGAGAGAGAGGATCTGGAAGGTTAAAGAGAGAGACAAAGCACATATTCACTGGTTAAGTCTTTCTACAGTGCAATTTCCTACCCTTAATCTGGAATAAAGTCATACATTAAAGGTTGCTAATTGAATAGCACAACAATTAAGAGGAGTAGTATATAAAAATTAAACACCCTGTCCAAAGCAAACAAGCTGGAGAGTGATTCATTTCTTCTTGTTGATGAGTCTAGGAGTAGTACACATTTAAATATAAATTAAGAAGCAAAAGGATTTGCTTTTTACCTACACCCAGCATTTTTTTTAAAAAAGGAAATGCTCATATGTCAAGTGATAAAAACACAGTGAGTGTAATGTGATCAAACATATATGAACATTTTTAAAGACTAGAGAGAAACACACCAATGTGGTTCATCATGTTTAATTTTTGATGATGCATTGTAGCTGACTCGTAAAGTTTTCCTTTTATCATTTTGATTTTCTATACTTATATAATGAGACTTTTATTAATCTTATGAAAAAATGTTTTTTAATAAATATGAACCCCAAATGTCAATCCCTTAAACATAAAACCAGTGTGCAAACCTTAAAAATGATAATTTGGAAATAGCCAGTTTAGGATTATCTGAGCACACCTCATCTCAACATGACCAAATCTCCACTCATCTGTTTTTACAGATTTCAAGTAATTTGCTTCTTTCTCATAACTATATTTATTGTTCTGTTTACTTTTTTGCAGCCATGATTTCTTGAAAGCTAAACCACATGAATTTGTTTAAATTTCTTCCATTTTAATTGTGCTTTTTAAGTTTTACTAAAAGGCTCTGCAGATTCAATACAACTCAGAATAAAAGAAACTTCTGATGATTTGACTTAATTATTCCAGACAGCAGAAAAGTGTTGGATTATCTTTTGTAGCTAGCTTACTTTATATTATGAAATTTAGCCTATTGGTTATTGCAATGAAATTCAAGAACTTATTAACTACTTTGAGGGGAGGGTTGCAGGAAAGAAATAAGAGAAATGCAATGAAGATTAATTATATAGCATAATGTTCTGTTAATTGAGTTTTTAAATAGTTTTTTGATTAACAAGGATATTATCTTCCCATTTGGGATGCTATTTTATATGCCAACAGCATCTCAAAATGATTCTTATAAAAGAAAATTCCCATTTTCTTTTTCTATGTGACTTTTTTTTTTAATACTAATATTGAAGCTACAGATCCCCCTTAGGCCAAATAGGTTAACATGCAAAAATTAATGGAAGACAATTGGAATTACTGTACAAAAGAGAAAATGAGGATGGATGATAAGATTGTGTTTAAAAGCTGCCACAAGTGATGATAAACTACTCAGAGAACCAGCCAGAAGAAAGACAAAGTCATTACTCATAGTAACAGCCACATGTTCCTTTAACTTTTTTATCCACAAAGCTTTAAGATACTGAGTCAAGAAAAACAGTGTGATAATAAAGTCAAGAATGACTCCAGGCAACCCAACCATGGGGAATTGGATTGAATTCACCACCAATTATCTTTTTATAACAAAATGTGCTTATCTCATTATAGTTGGGAACAATTTTTACTTTCTGCTAGAATATGTTTTCAACCTTACAATTTCAACCTTACGATTTTTAATGGAAAATAAAACCAATGTTCACTTGTGAATTTAGATCTTCAAATTACTCGCCATATGAAAACATTATTTTACCTAGTTTTTTGCCTTTATACCTATGATAAGAGGGGAAGATCTACTGAATTTGTTTCTTTGTTTATGTTTTGGTTTTGGATATAACTAGTATATGTTTATTATAAAAATGCTTTTAGAAAACAAATGTATATAGAAAAGCAAAATGAAGATAATAAAATTGTTCCCATCCACAGAGAACCACATTGTTAATGTCTTTTAAAGAAGAAAGCAAGGAAACTTGGGCACATGTTTGTTTCTTAATAGAAATATGGTATATTCTATAAACTCTTCGTGACCAGATTTTTGTATTTAATAATATAATACTTAATAATAGGAATAGCTCCTAATTGTTAAATATTATTCTTCTAAAATACCATAATATTTTTGATGACTGTGTAGTAGCCATTTGTATGATTCTCCTATAGGTTTTAGTAGGTCTCCTACTATTAGGCCTTTAATTGATAACACATTCTCATAATCATAAATTATACATATTAGAATATAATATATATAATATCCCTGGAAATATATTTATAGGAATAGATGTTGATATAGGGAGATATGATTAGGCAAAATGCATATTATCAACTATGTATAGCATATTATGTTTATTGAAGATAGTTATATAATTGTGTATGCAAATATGATAAAAGAATATACATAAAATTTTCATAATAGTTATATCTGTCGAGTGCAATTAAGGGAGATTTTATTTTTACTGTCATATTTTTTTAAATTACAATTGCACGGACCATGTGTATATTTTTTAAAAAGGAAATAAAATGAAAAAGCACAAAATCTATACATGCAATATTATTATAGGTTTTGTGTTCCCCAAAAATTGCACAGAGAGAATACTACAGGGAATTACGCAAAATGTTGACAGTGATTATCCCTAACTGGAGAGATCATAGGTACTTTTTATTCTTTATGTTGTACCCATGATTTCTCCGTTCCTCTGTGTACCAATTTGTCATGCATGATAAGAACAATATAAGATGAAAATCACGGGCAAATAGGCTGAGTTACATTCCAAAGCCAAGCATCAGAAAATATTTAGTGTTGAAATTTACTGACTCTTGGGTTGTCCTAAGCCGCAGCTGACCAGGAGTGAATTACATGTCTGTGTAAACGTGGCCTGCTCCTGTTTTTCACGCTCTCGAGCAGCTCCCTGCAGAGGGCGACTCTTCGCCCTAGCACAAGCCACGGTAAGTGCACAATTCAGAGTGCACTGATCACACACTTAACATCCTTGCTGGTCACGCCTGCTGACATGTGACTCCCAGATGTGACAACACAGGGACTTATCTCTTAAAGCAGCCACCTCATTGCTGAAGGTGGTGCCTTAAGATCTCTGAGAATAAGATCACCATGTGCTGGATTAAGACCTCTGAGAATAAGGCAATTGTTTCTGCCAACTTTGAGGGGAGCCATACTGTAATCCACATCTCCTGCTTACGAGATCTACCCTTCCAAAGGGAGATGGTAGAGGGGAGCCAGGTGAGGAGAGATGGAGGAATGAGATGAAAGGGAAAAAGAGAGGAAAAAACCCTAATAAAGGTAGGGGGAGGCCTTTCTCTGCTGACAGTATTACAGAGAAGAAATAGGATGTGCTGACATCATCGTGGGATAAAGCTAAAGCTGTCAGAGCAACATGTTATTATGGCAGAATAGCTGCCCAATTTGCTAATTCTAATAAAAGCTGCCATTTGTGGACCGTTATTAGAAGCCCAACACGGTGTTAAACACTGTACACGCTGTGATTCGTTTAATCCTCATGAGAGCCATGAAGAAGACACTGTTTTTCACAATTTACAAGTAAAGAAACTGAGGAACAAAAAACTATTTTTATTTGTAAGGTTGAAGTATGTGTGATATGCTGACAAATTATTTATTGTTTATCTAAAATTGAAATTTAACCGAGTGTTCTGTATTTTTTCTGCTAAATCTGGCAATCCTGTTTGTTTGTCACGCAGGAACACTAGTTATGCCTACTGCCTGGGAATCCCAGCCCTTGCCCACATAGCTGGCTGGAGGTGGAGTGGGGATTGGACCCAAGGGGTCTGATTCTTAAGACTACCTTGTGCAGGACAGAGAAAGACACAGGGAAGGCAATCAAATCCCTGCCTTCCAAAAGAGAAGTGAAGTGTAAATAATCAAGGCAGGATCTGAGAAGGCAGGCTTCTACGGCACGCTAGCCACACATATAGTTTGTTTGGCCCAAACACATTTCCATAAAAAATATAATTGAAAACCTGCAGATGGGGTGTTCTCTCTGCAGCTCCTCAGAACTCTGAAGCCCCATTCTTTTGTTCCCCTGGCTGCCTGACACCTGTAGGCGTGGACCTTCTCGCCTCTCTTAACTCTGTTGAAAATGACAGGTGTCATCAAGTGGTATAAAGTGCTGGGACAGCACAAAGGTGAGAAAGGTAGTTTCTAGCTGGAGACCACAGAGACACAAAGAAATCATTTGGATTCATCATCTCACCATTTTTTATTTCATTGAATATTGCTAGAAATAAAATACACCCTATGTAGATAAGATGTGTTTATTCATCCAACTCTTACTTAGCAAACATCCATTGCATCCCAGGCAGTGCTCTAGATGCTGGAGTTATAGTGATGAACAAGATGATATTCCTGCTTCAACAATTTTACATGCCAGTGAGATACAGATAATAAATAAATGACCAGCTGATTGTTGGGTAGTGAAAAGTCCTATGAAGAAAAATAAAGCAAGAGAAAGGGGATAGAGAATGGGGATGAGGATAGCACTTTTTGTGTAGGTTTTCTGTAAGCCTCTGTGACGGTGGGACGTGAACAGCAAGAGCAAAGTGAGTTATGTGAAAAAAAAGGGAAGGGTTTTCCTAGCAGAGGGCACAGCAAGTACAAAGACCCTGTGCAGGAAGAGCAGTAAGGAAGCCATGTGGCTGGAGCACGGTGCGTGAGGAGGAGCAGTGGACAGTGAAATCGGAAAGGTTGAGAGCAGAGAGAGGGCCGGCCAGGACAGCTCTCTGGACATGACAAGGACAGCATTGCAGTGAGCTGGAATGCCATAACAGATAATAGAACTACCTCCAGAGTTGTCTTAATAATTAAGTCAATATCCCATATAAAGTACTAAGATAGTAAGCTCTGGCTTGGTGCCTGTGGCTCAACGGGCTAAGG
>CAUYRH010064748.1:0-16537 GCA_963574655.1 Perodicticus potto | reverse complement strand
CCAAGAGCACAGTACGAAAAGCAAACAGACAGCCTTCAGAATGGGAGAAGATTTTTTCAGGTTATGCTTCTGACAAAGGTCTCATAACTAGAATCTACAGAGAACTCAAACTCAAAAAAGAATAAATAAACCCATTTCTATCTGGGCAAGAGACTTGAACAGAAAATTCTCTGATGAAGACAGGCACATGGCCTACAAACACATGAAAAAATGCTCATCATCCTTAATCAGAGAAATGCAAATCAAAACCACTTTGCAATATCATTTAACTCCAGTAAGATTAGCCCCCATCACAAAATCCCAAAACTACAGATGTTGGCATGGATGAGGAGAGAAGGGAACACTTCTACACTGCTGGTGGGAATGCAAGCTAATACAACCTTTTGGGGAAGAAGTTAGGAGAACATTCAAGGAACTAAAAGTAGACCCACTGTTCAATCTTACAATTCCTCTACTAGGCATACACCCAAATGACCAAAAATTATTTTACAACAAAGACATTTGCAGAATGTTTATTGCAGCCCAATTCATATTTGCCAAGACATGGAAATAGCCCAAGTGCCCATCGACCCATGAATGGAGTAACAAATTGTGACATATGTACACCATGGAATACTATGCAGCCATAAAGAAAGATGGAGACTTCACATCCTTTATGTTTACTGGGATGGAGCTGGAACATATTCTTCTTAGTAAAGTATCTCAAGAATGGGAAAAAAAGTATCCAATGTACTCAATACTACTATGAAATCAATATATAATCACCTACACATTCATATGAATGGCAAAACACAACTATAGTAGAAGGGAAGAGGGGACCGGAGAGGGTGTATGGAAGGAGGGAGGGTATTTGGAGGGACCTCACCTAATGTGCATGATGCCTTGGTACATTTCAAAACTATTAAGAAATTAGTATAATCATGATGGGTATGTTACTTAGCTCAATGTAAGCATTTCCCATTGTATATCAAAGCAGTACACTGAACCCCATAAATCAGGAGTCCTCAAACTTTTTAAACAGGGGACCAGTTCACTGTCCCTCAGACCACTGGAGGACCGGATTATAGCTTAAAAATAAACTATGAACAAATTACTATGTACACTGCATGTACACAGCACACAACATACAACATCATACACAAGTAATTAGCAATCAGAATATAAATGCACTTACTGTCAATTAAATTGGGTTTCCTACTCCTCAGCTGTCTGTAGAGCCCGATTAAGTTCCCATGGGGCCCTAGGCAAATTACCAGTTTGGGGCCCCCATGCGATAACACTGACCACTGATGATTTGCATTAATACTGAGTGCTGACCATTTGCACTAATGCTGAGCACTTACAATTATCATTATCATTGAGCACTGACTATTTGCATTACCTCTGAGCCGTTAACCATTTGCATTTCCTCTGAGCACTGACAATTTGCATTAGCCCAGAGCACTGACTATTTGCATTATCACTGTGATGCAACCCCACTAGAAACCACCCCTAACCACCTAACCAACTTTAAATTAAAAAGGCTCTCCTAACTTAGAAAAAAAAAAAAGACTCCTCTAACTTCAAAACAAAAAGGCGCCCCCCCAATCTGCAAAAAAAAAAAAAAAAAAAGGCCCTACTAACTGCAAAATAAAAAAAAAAAAAATAGACCTCCTAACTTCAAAAAAAAATAAATCCTAACTTGTTCTTACCTCGGTCCTCAGGCAGCAGCAGGCTCTACACAGGCAAGCTTGTGACTTGTGTGATCACACTGGAGACTGAGAGGTGTCAAGAGACAGAGAGAAGGAGGGGCTTTGGAGAGTGCGGTGCACATTCCACACATGCGCACTGTGGTCCTGGGACTAGTTGGCTGCTAAGCAGGACAGGCAGCAGCAGCAAAGACACCCAGTGGGCCAGATAAATGTCCTCGGCGGGACGCATGTGGTCCGTGGGCCATAGTTTGAAGACCTCTGCCATAAATGCATCAATGTGCAAAGTTATGATTTAATAAAACGTAATAAAAAAGGTAAAAAAATGAAATAACACTAATGATGAACCCCTAAAAAAAAAAAAGGAAATAAAAATAAAAGTGTTCAAAAACTGATACTTCGAAAATTGAATCCATTTGTTCATTTATTCAACAAATACTCAACTGAGTGTCAAATACCTGAGACCATGCTAGGTGTTAGAAATCCAGAGATAAAAAATATTCCCTGGCCTGAAGGAAATAAATCTAATCAGGAAAATTAAAACTGCACTGGCAATGGAGAGAGACGCATGCTATGCTGACTGGGTTAGGCAGAGGTATGACAGGAGTCTAGAGGAAGTCACATGAGCCAGGGACAGAGTTGGCACCGGGGAGTAAGAATAATTCCAGACAGAATAAAATGGATCTCTTCCACCTCTGGCTAAAATGGAGCAGGATGATCGTCAAGGGCAGGATAATAGGCAGTGAAGAACAGTGATCACTTAGAAAAGGAAAACTAATGAATTGAGTCCTGGGAGTCCCTAGTTTACACGCTGAGCCTCCAGGTCAAGATGTGCGGAGGACAGGAGAACTCGGGCAGAGCTCGGTGAACTCCCTGAGCTGCATAAATGAAGCTAACAGTCCCAGAGACCAAGGCAACTGGAGGTGCAGGCACAGTGTCAGAAAGTGGAGCTGCAAAGAGGCCGCAGAATCCTCCTCACGGGTCAGCAGAGCACTGACCAGCTCATACCTGTTGGGCAACTGGATCTTTCCAGAATAGAGACTAGGTAGAATATACACAAGGGTCTCTGTCCTGGGAAAAAGTAGCTCTAGACTGAGCATAATAATCCAATTCTTCAGCCTAACAAATCTTCAAAGCCAGACCCAAAAGAATCAAACTGCTTCTAAGCAATTTAAGTGCAACCCAGAACAGAGTCCAAGAATATTAACACGAGTACACAAATGTCCAGCACCCAGCAAGGCAAAATCCACAGGAATACACAAATGTCCAGCACCCAGAAAGGCAAAATCCACAGGAATAGGATGGCACCTATGGCTCAAAGGAGTAGGGCGCCAGCCCCATATGCCAGAAGTGGCAAGTTCAAACCCAGCCCCGGCCAAAAAAAAATTCAATATTCACAGGAATACACAAATGTCCAGCACCCAGCAAGGCAAAATCCACAGAAACACACAATGTCCAGCATCCAGCAAGGTAAAATCCACACGAACACACAAATGTCCGACACCCAGAAAGATAAAATCCACAGTAACACACAAATGTCCAACACCTAGCAGGGTAAAATTCACATGAACACACAAATGTCCAGTACCCAGCAAGGCAAAATCCACATGAACACACAAATGTCCAACACCCAGAAAGATAAAATCCACAGGAACACACAAATGTCCAGCACCCAGCAAGGCAAAACTCACAATGTCTGGCATCTACTCAAAAATCCCCAAGTGTGCAAAAAGCTGGAAATTATAACCTGGATGAGTAGGAAAAAAAAAATCATTTGAAACTAACCCAGATACTAGAGAATTAGCAGACCAGAACATTAAAACAGTTATTGTAGCTATTAAATATATTCCATATGTTTGAAAATTAAGTGTACATTGACAACATAAAAAAAAAAATCAAACTTCTATAGGTAGAATCTAGAATCCACAATGTACGCAAAGAAAAATACACTGTATAAAGATTAGCAAACTTTAAAACACAGAAATCAAAACTATCCAAATGAAACACAGAGGAAAAAAAAAAAGAATTAAAAACTCAAAAAACAAAAACAAAGCATTAGAGACATGAAGAGCAAGCGGCCCAATATACATGTAAATGGACCTCCCGAAGGAGAAGGGAGAATTAAATAATAAATCCAATATTTAATATTGGCCCTTCTCTCAAAGAATTTACAACTTTGATCAGGAAACAAATTATAATAAAAAACAAGTCATCAAATATTTGAAAGTCAGAAAATACTAGAACAGAAAAAAAAAGTGATGAGGCAGTATATAATTAATTACCAAACTAAGAGTACATGTAACTGCTTAGAGGAGAGAAAAATTTTACTCCAGGTTGGGAAGGTCAGGTTAAAAATAAAGAGGAAACATCTGTATCCTTCACTTCATAAGTGGGTATTTTCATAGAATGTAACGCATCCACCCATGCGTTCCACATCTAGGGATTCAACCAGCCATGATTCAGAAACATTTGGAGAAGAAAAACAAGCACGACAATTAAAAATAACACAAATAAAAAACAATATAGTATAGCATTTATATGGCATTTATATTGTACTGTTTGTTTGTTTTTTTTGTGAGACAGAGCCTCAAGCTGTCACACTGGATAGAATGCTGTGGCATCACAGCTCACAGCAACCTCCAATTCCTGGGCTCAAGCGAGTCTCCTGCCTCTGCCTCCAAGTAGCTAGGACTACAAGCGCCCGCCACAATGCCCAACCATTTTTTGGTTGCAGCCGCCATTGTTGTTTGGCGGGCCGGGCTGGATTCGAACCCGCCAGCTCAGGTGTACGTGGCTGGCGCCTTAGCTCGTTGAGCCACAGGCGCCGTGCCACACAGTGACTCTTGATACTCTTCCTTCCTCCCCCCTCCCTGCTCCCTCATTCCCTTACCCCACCACATTGTATTAGGTAATCTACTGCCTTCGTATTAGAATTGAATACATTGGATTCCTGCTATGAGAAGTTTTTAATTTTGGTGAAAAGCAATTCACAATTTTTTCCCAGCACCATCTTAAGAGTCCCTATCCACCACAGTGAATGGCCAGGGTATGGACTGGCATTTTCCTTCCTGTCAGATACACTGGGAAGTTAAAAACTGTATTTATCTGGGATAAATGTGTTTTTGACAGCAGAGTGGGAGAAAGGTGTTCTAGGCTGCATCTGCTGCTGGCAAGAGGGCTGGGAAACCAAGTCTCAACTGCAAGGGAGGGGCAAGTCCAGTGCTGGGGGCCATGGACTCAGAGCCAGGACTGTGGGGACTTCTTTTTTTTTTTTTTTTTTTTTTTTTGTAGAGACAAGAGTCTCACTTTATTGCCCTCGGTAGAGTGCCGTGGCATCTCCCAGCTCACAGCAACCTCCAACTCCTGGGCTTAGGCGATTCTCTTGCCTCAGCCTCCCGAGTAGCTGGGACTACAGGCGCCCGCCACAACACCCGGCTATTTTTTTGTTTTGCAGTTCGGCCAAGGCTGGGTTTGAACCCTCCACCTTCGGTATATGGGGCCAGTGCCCTACTTGATGAGCCACAGGCGCCACCCTGTGGGGGCTTCTTGACCTGAACCTCCCATGCTGAAGGCCGGGTGGTGGCTCTAGAGGCAGTGTATGAAGCATTCTGGAGCCAGGTCCTTCAGCCCCACTGACAATCTGTAAGCACCAAACTTCCTGCTGGGATAGCATCTCAGAGCCTAATACTCAGAGACCTCCTTTACCTCTGGGTTCAGTGAACTGCTTGAATGACTGTCCCCATTACTGGGGTGTCGGCTGTTCATTTGCCCATCATACACCCTAGCCAGCTCTGGAATTGGGCAAGGACTTGGCACTAGGAGGCAGGAGGAGCAGGTTCTGGCTCTACACAATTCAGTGTGCAGAGCCGGGAAGAGAGCTGACAGCTGCATTCCTTCAACTCTCTGTGGCCTCCACACGCGGGGTGAGCAGGTGACCCAGCAGAGGCCTTCCCCAAGGTCATATCTGGAGGGTGGGGGGAACTGGCAGGGGATCCAAGTGTGAACCGCCTTTTTTGGATCACAGCCCCCCTGGAAACCTGTCAGAGCAACAACTGCGCATTTAGCAACACTCACACATGTGAACAGGATGCATATTGTACAGAGATGGCCATTGTTTGTTTATAAAATCAGAAGATGGAAACAAATGCCCTCCAGTTGGCTGAAGACAGTGTGGACTGTCCACACCACAAGCTGAGAGCAAGGACATTGGCACACTGTCACAGTCACAGAGATCGGTGAGAGCAGGAGTGGGTGTGAGAGCAAGAGTCGGTGTGAGAGCAACTGTAGAGAAAAGGTTTAGGCTTGCCTGCATACGCACAGAACTCTCTAGAAGAAGTGACAAGAAACTGGTAAGAGCAGGGTCCTCTGTGGCTCAGTGGATAGGGTGCCAGCCCCATATACTGAGGGTAGCAGGTTCAAACCCAGCCAAAATGTAACAATTAAAAAACAAAAAAGGTCTCGGTGCCTGTGGCTCAAGCAACTAAGGCGCCAGCCACATACACCTGAGCTGATGGGTTCGAATCCAGCCCGGGCCCGCCAAACAATGATGGCTGCAACCAAAAAATAGCCAGGCGTCGTGGTGGGTGCCTGTAGTCCCAGCTACTTGGGAGGCAGAGGCAGGAGAATCACTTGAGCCCAGGAGTTGGAGGTTGCTGTGAGCTGTGGTGCCAGAGCACTCTACCCAGGGCGACAGCTTGAGGCTCTATCTCAAAAAATAAAAAAAGAGCAGGGTCCTCTGGAGAGATATTCTGGGTTTTAGGGACAGGAAGGCAACTTTCCTTTTTACACTTTTTGCTTTATCTGGTTATGTACATTGTTTTAAACTGCCAGCCAGGAAGCAGGTGGATTGCTTGAGCTTAGGCCTTCAAGACCAGCCTGAGCAAGAGGGAGACCCTATTTCTACTAAAAATAGAAAAACTAGCCAATAGCCGGGCGTTGTGGTGGGCGCCTGTAGTCCCAGCTACGCAGGAGGCTGAGGCAAGAGAATCGCTTCTTAAGCCCAAGAGTTTGAGGTTGCTGTGAGCTGTGATGCCACTGCCTTCTACTGAGGGTGATCTAGTTAAGACTCTCTTTCAAAAAAAAAACAAAAAAGGAAAAACTGGCAGAGCATTGTGGTGGGCACCTATATTCCCAGCTGCTTGATAGGCTGAGGAAAGAGAATCTCTTGAGCCCAGGGGTTTGAGTTTGCTGTGAGCTATGATGCCCCAGAAACAGAGTGATACTCTGACAACAACCACAACAAAATAGCTGGGCATTGTGACAGGTGTCCCAGCTACATGGGAGACTAAGGCAAGACAATCACTTAAGCCCAAGAGTTTGAGGTTGCTGTGAGCTGTGGTGCCACAGCACTTTACCGAGGGTGACATAGTGAGACTCTGTCTCAAAAAAAGTAATAAATAGGCTCGGTGCCTGTGACTCACCGGGCTAAGGCGCCACCTGAGCTGGCGGGTTCGAATCCAGCCCCGGGCCGCCAAACAACTGGTGGCTGCAACAACAACAAAAAAAAATGGCCAGACGTTGTGGGGGGCGCCTGTAGTCCCAGCTACTCGGGAGGCTGAGGCAGGAGAATCGCTTCTTAAGCCCAAGAGTTTGAGGTTGCTGTAAGCTGTGATGCCACAGCACTCTATCCAGGGTGACAGCTTGAGGCTCTGTCTCAAAGAGAAAAAAAAAGAAAAAAGTAATAAATAAATAAATAATAGGCCCAGCGCCTGTAGCTCAAGCAGCGCCAACCACATACACCAGAGCTGGCGGGTTCGAATCCCGGCCAGTCAGACAATGACAACTACAACCAAAAAATAGCCGGGCGGGCGCCTATAGTCCCAGCTACTTGGGAGGCTGAGGCAAGAGAATCGCTTAAGCCCAAGAGTTGGAGGTTGCTATTGCTGTGAGCCACTGCACTCTACGCCAGGGCAACAGCTTGAGGCTCTGTCTCAATAAATAAATAAATAAATAAATAAATACATGCCATGTACTCTGGGATCATCCCAGGTGATTTAAATGGGCCACCCATTAATTACCTGCAGTCACAACTCAGGGGTGTTTGGTGCAGTGGCTTGTGGACCTTTAGACCAAGATCACACAGCCTCTCACCATGGAACCATAGATTCTAGTAATTAAGAGGCCTTCTGCCCCAGAAGTGATTTACACATCCTGCCTATGACAGGTGAAATTAACAGGGTCAACATCAATCTGGGCTTTTTCCCTCCAAGCCCACCCCTTCCTGCTCTCAGGACCCAGCCCGGAACCCCTGAACACTGCTCCCACTCCACACAAGGCCAGGTAGCTTCTATCACACCTTGAGTTGCCTCCCACTTCCCTCACCACTTCTCTCCAAAGGGTCTCCTGACTGGCTTGTCCCACCCCACACAGGGGTTGTCCACCCCCAGCTGGTACACATGCATGTCACACTTTTACGTGCTCAAATGTGCACACACCCTCCCTTCCTAAGACCCTCCTTCAGCTGTGGGAGCCTTGCAGGTTGCCCACTACACCTCCTAGCCTCCCCCTTGATTACAGAGTCCTACACCGCATCTAAGACATCTCAGCTCAGGGTGGTGGCTCACACCTGTACTCTTAGCACTTTGGGAAGCTGAGGTAGGTGGATGGCTTGAGCTCAGGAGTTGGAGACCAACCTGGGCAAGAGTGACACCCCATCTCCTCATCTCTACTAAAAGAGAAAAACTAGCTGGGTGTTGTGGGGGCACCTGTAGTCCCAGCTACTTGGGAGGCTGAGGCAGGAGTCTTGAACCCAGAGTCTGAGGTTGCTGTGAGCTATGACGACTCCCAGGGCAACAAAGTGAGATTTTGTCTCTAATAAATAAATAAGGCATTTCCTGGCCTCCCTTAAAGCTAGAGATGGCCACAGGTGTCCATCTCCAGAGGTGGAGATGCTAGAGGAACCCCCAGGAAAGCTTGTCACAGGCATGTTCAACATGCCTCTTCCCCTGCCCTCTCCCTCACTGGAACTTGGACAGGGACAGTGCTGGGGTAGAAACCACTGTCTGACCAGGACAAGGGCCACATGCTCAAGAGAGCCAGGGGAAGAGAGAAGGTGGCTGGGTCCAACAGTGCTGGGACCACTGCCCTAACCCGGGTTCCCCACACCTGGCCAAGCACCTTCTGATGGCTAGACACATTCGGCTTCTTGCTCAGCTGCTAAAAGCCCCAGCCTGCCTTTGCCCAGGCTTCCCTGCCACTCTACCTAAGCCCCTTGGGAGAGAGAAAAATGTGTAACAAAAAGGCAAAAGTAAGATTCACTAAGCAAAATCTATATTTATTTAATAAGAAAATCATGTATTTAAAAAAATAGTGTCTTTACATGCTGAGGTGTACATTACATAACCTGTGAGCTGAAAATAGCCTTGAAGCAGGTTACTCCTGTGATGAGAATTCATAAGCTGCTAGGTGCCGAGATCCTGAGGGTACGAAGACAGGCACAGCTGACAGGCAGGCCCACCAATTCTGGCTTTTGGGCCACAGGTGAGATTGGCAGCCACAGCAGTGGTGGCTCCTGGTGCACACACATCTCAGGAGGCTCTGAGACGCTGCAGTAGGCAGCTCTCACGGCCTCATTCTGTGTCTCCATCCCCTCCACTGCCCTCCTGGGGGCTGGAGGCCTGCAGAAAAGGAACAGACAGGAAATCAGCTGGGGCAAGCCCCTTCCCACTTGCAGGTGCATCCTTCCCATGAGGGGACCCCACTCCCAGCATCTGCTTCTCCCCACCCAGAGCTGCCTGTGCTATGCTAGGATAGGCATAGTAGCCATGTCCTCACCCTCCCACACCAAGAGGAAAGGTGTTTGTCCTAGTTCAAGAGCTACATGGGGGTCAGGATCCGTGGCTCCTGCCTATAATCCTAGCACTCTGGGAGGCCAAGGTGAGTGGATAGCTCAAGCTCACGAGTTTGAGACCAGCCTCAGCAAAAGACCCCCATCTCTACTAAAAATAGAAAAAACTGAGGCAAGAGGATTGCTTGAGCCCAAGATTTGGAAGTTGATGTGAGCTATGACACCATGACACTCTACCCAGGGCAACAGCTTGAGACTCAAATTAAAAAAAAAAAAAGAGCTACACAGGGAAAGCTAGGGGCTGAGGACAAGATGGACTGTTTGTTGGGCTCCTTTGAGGGGACATAAACTGTGCTGTTTCAAAGCTTGACAATGCAGACATGTCAGCATCTAAAGATGGCCAGTGGTCAGTAGCCTCCATTCACAGGAATCCAGTGGGAGTCCCATCTGGCCCAGGATCAAACTGGTACCTGTGCATTATTCAGTCTGCACAGCACTTAAGAAACTGAAAAACCACCAACACTTCAAGTTTGTCTTAAAAAAATTAAGCTTATTTATAAACATTAGTTGTCTAATTTTTTTTTTTTTTGAGACAGAGCCTCAAGCTGTCACCCTGGATAGAGTGCCGTGGCATCACAGCTCACAGCAACCTCCAGTTCCTGAGCTCAAGCGAGTCTCCTGCCTCTGCCTCCCAAGTAGCTGGGACTACAGGCGCCCGCCACAACGCCCAGCCATTTTTTGGTTACAGCCGTCATTGTTGTTTGGCGGGCCCGGGCTGGATTCGAACCCGCCAGCTCAGGTGTACATGGCTGGCATCTTAGCCCGTTGTGCCACAGGCGCCGAGCCTAGTTGTCTATTTTTTGAGACTTTGGGAAAAAAATAAGAAGTTAACTGGTGACTCCATATTGAACCTGAGTCAAAGCATTCTATAATAGACACTTTTATTTGACAATGCAAATATTATTTTTTTGCATTATTATTATTATTGCTGAATATTTTGTAGCAATCGTCTGATTTCTTTTCTGAATGTGTTTATCTTTGTTCGTTCTTTATGAGATTTTAGTTTCTAATCCTTATCTTCAAAATTGTTAATGTTATTAAATTTTAAGCCTTTTTAATTTGGGGAAGACAAAAAGTAGAAACCAAATAAACACATGTAAATGAAAAAAATCAAAATATATCATTCTTCTGAAAACAATGGAAACATTAAAAAAAAAATTAAGCTTATTGCCAGACATCATGTTCTGATGGGCCCACCATCAGCTGTGGCAGGGCTGCAACAGGGCCTGCAGGTAGGAGGAGAGGCCCCCAGTTGTGCAGTCCCCACAGCTCCGCTTCCCAAGCCTGCCCCTCTCTGGCCTCACTGCCCTAGGTCCTTATGTGCACATAGGTTTGCAGCCTGGGGTGCAGGAAGGATGTTTCCATGGGTGACTGAACAATAGGAAGGAATCTCCTCAAGCTCCAAGTGGGCACCTCACTCTTTGAAAACCCACTGACTGCTATTAGTGGTCTCTCACCCCTGGGCAAAAAATTGAGAATGAAAGTGGAATTTCAACTTCAGACTGCATTTAGCTCCAGTGCCTCTGATCACGTATGCTCTTCTCCTAACCTATCCTTGGTGGTTAGATGCAATGCCTCATGTATGTAATTCCAGCACTTTGAGAGGCTAAGGTAAGAGTTTCTTAAGGCTAGGGGTTTAAGACTAGCCTGAGCAACATAGTGAGACCGTCCCTCCAGAACTAATTTTTTTTTTTTTTTTTGAGACAGAGTTTCACTTTGTTGTCCTTGGTAGAGGGCTGTAGCTTCACAGCTCACAGTAACCTTCTGCTCCTGGGCTTAGGCGATTCTCTTGTCTCAGCCTCCCAAGTAACTGGGACTACACGCACCCGCCACAACGCCCAGCTATTTTTTTTGTTGCAGTTTGGCCAGGGTTGGGTTTGAACCCACCACCCTCCATATATGAGGCCAGCGCCCTACTCTCTGAGCCACAGGCGCCACACCCAGAACTAAATTTTAAAAAAAAATTAACCATGCATGGTGGCTCTAGCCTACAGTATAGTCCCAGCTTCTCAGGAAAACAAGGCAGGAGGATCACTTGAGCCCAAGAGTTCAAGGTTATGGTGGACTATGATTATGCCACTGCAATCCAGCCTGGACAAGAGAATGAGACCGTTATAACAAGCTATACCTGACAATTGTCTAGCCACCAAGTCTCACTTCCTGCCAGGTCCCTCACAGGTATATAACAGAAAGTCTGACTCCAGGCTGGCCCTCCCAGGGAGCAGACAGTCTAGGGCACAGCATGAGATGCTCATGCCCTGCACCCAGGCAACCTACTCGGTAGAGGGGAGAGTAGACCTAGACAAGAATATGGTTGAGAGGAGCAGACACAGCCCCAGCAGCACTGGCCCTGCCCCCATGAGGCTGGGAGCCATGCCCAGGATGGCATCATGCAGGCCCAGTGTAGGGAGTGGGCAGGTGGTGAGGTATCTCTTGGCCAGTGACCGCCTAGCACTGTTCTTGACACTACTATGTGACTCTCGGGGAGCAATGCACCTGTCTGTGCCTCAGCCTGCTCTTCTACACAATGGGAATGACACTCAGCCTGGCCTCTGTGAGGGTACGTGCTGCAGCCTAGCCCTGCCATGACCCAGCCCCTACCTTGGTGCCTGTGCCAGCTGCTGCAAGGGCAGTGGCACTGAAGTCATGGACAGGGAGTGTACTGAGCCACTGGGCCATGGACCTCTCATCCCTCTCAGTACTGACGATGGTGGGGTAGATGTACTCCTCCTTGAAGGCTGCAACCTTGCCTTCCTCCTGAGCCCAGTCCAGAGGTTCATGCAGCCCATCATTGCCGAAGCGCTGGTTGTACTTCTCAAAGTGCACCCTCTCCAGGACAAGGCCGAGCCCTGGTGCCTTGGGCACATCAACCTTCTCCTCCCCCCAGCTGCGCTCCAGGACACTCTCCGGGGCGTAACCCTTCACAATTGCCACCACCAGGCCAACCATCTTCCGAATCTGATGCATCATGAAGCTCTGGCCCTTCACCTTGATCACAGCAAACTCCAGACCCTCCCGCTCGAAGGGCTCTTCGCAGAACATCTCCAAGATGTAGCGCTGAGCGCTGGGCTCCCTTGGCCCCTTCTGCGAGGTGAAATTGTGGAAATTGTGAGTACCCTTATAACAGGCCAGGAGCCTATTGACTAGCTGCAGTGTCTCAGGGCTCAGGCGGTAGGTCTCATCCTGCACATCCCGGTCCTTGTGGGCAAAGGCAAAGGTGGGCAGCATGTAGCAGTATGTCCTGGCATCACACTTGTTCTTGGAGTTAAAGCCACCTGTCACCCTCTTCAGTCCTAGGAGAGCGGCAGGAAGTGAGAAGATACACAGGTAAACAGGAACTCACCAAAACCAGGGAGCAACCCGAGCAGCATGAGGACCAGCATCTCCTCACCCAAAACAGGTACCAAGTTCTCATGAGTATCGACTTCTGGGAAGTGGGGACTTTGCTCAGGGTAGTGATGAGATCTAGTAGTACAACTACCTGGGAGAGACGAATGCACTACAGTGGTCGTAATTAACAATGATTTATTGCATGTTTTCAAATAGCTAAAAGAGAGGATTTTAATTGTTCCCAATACAAAGAAATAACAAATGTCTGTGGTGATGGATATGCTGTACCTGACTTGACCACTTCATGTTATATACATGTATGGCAATACCTCCCTATGCAACATAAATATGTATAGTTACATGTCGATTAAAAATAAAAATTGAGGGCGGTGCCTGTGGCTCATCAAGTAGGGCGCTGGCCCCGTATACCGAAGGTGGCAGGTTCAAACCTGGCCTCGGCCGAAATGCAAAACAGGAAAATAGCCAGGTGTCGTGACAGGCGCCTACAGTCCCAGCTACTCGGGAGGCTGAGGCAAGAGAATCGCCTAAGCCCAGGAGCTGTAGGTTGTTGTGAGCTATGTGACACTATGGCACTCTACCAAGGGCGACAAAGTGAGACTCTGTCTCTACAAAAAAAATATAAATAAATAAATAAAATAAAAATTGATGGCTCAGGGTCTGTGGCTCAAGCGGCTAAGGCGCCAGTCACGTACACCTGAGCTGGCAGGTTCGAATCCAGCCCGGCCTGCCAAACAACAATGACGGCTGCAACCAAAAAATGGCCGGGCGTTGTGACGGGCGCCTGTAGTCCCAGCTGCTTGGGAGGCAGAGGCAGGAGACTCGCTTGAGCCCAGGAGTTGGAGGTTACTGTGAGCTGGGATGTCATGGCACTCTACCCAGGGTGACAGCTTGCGGCTCTATCTCAAAAAAAATAAATAATAAATAAAATAAAATAAAATAAAAATTGAGGGCGGCACCTATGGCTCAAAGGAGTAGGGCACCAGCCCCATATGCCGGAGGTGGTGGGTTCACCCAGGCCAAAAACTGCAAAAAAATAAAATAAAATAAAATAAACAAAAAAAATAAAAATTGAAGCAAACAGAAACATAAACAAAAGAGAAGCAAACTTTTGTGCACTGAACGCTAAATTCACGTAATACTTAAAGTCAGAATTAAACACAAATCCCGACAACACAAAGATAAGGGTCTGTAGAAACCCAGTGTTGGCATAAGTCTGAGGAAATAAATCCCCACAGGCTTTGCTAATCTGAGTGTGAACTGGTATAGCCTCCCCCTGAATTAAAATACCAGATATATGGCCGAGTGCAGTGGCTCACGCCTGTAATCTCAACACTTGGGAGGCAGAGGCAGATGGATCGCCTCAGCTCAGGAGTTCAAGACCAGCCTGAGCTAGAGTGAGACCTTGTCTCTAAAACATTAGCTGGGTGTTGTGGCAGGCACCTGTAGTCCCAGCTACTCAGGAGGCTGAAACAAGAGAATCACTTAAGCCCATGAGTTTGAGGTTGCTGTAACTGTGATACCACAATACTCTACTGAGGGCGACAAAGACTCTGTTTCAAAACAAAAAAAAAGAAAAAAATAAAAAAAACAGATATATAAGAAGCATGGACAGAGAAACTCACTTAAGAGTTTAGGACGGCGCCTGTGGCTCAGTAGGTAGGGTGCTGGCCCCATATACCAAGAGTGGTAGGTTCAAACCCAGCCTTGGCCAAACTGCAACAAAAAAATAGCCGGATGTTGTGGCGGGCGCCTGTAGTCCCAGCTACTCAGGAGGCTGAGGCAAGAGAATAACCTAAGCCAAAGAGTTGGAGGTTGCTATGAGCTGTGCGACGCCACAGCCCTCTACCAAGGGCGAAAAAGTGAGACTGTCTCTAAAAAAAAAAGTTTATTGTGCAGGTAAGGCCATTAGGCAGCACTGTTTTTAGTAGGACAAAAAAAAAAAAAACCTGAAAACAACCTTAAAAGCCCAGCAATCAAATCTAATCAAATAAATTCCAGAATGTTATAGGATAAAAGAGGACGCAGCCCCTCAAGATCAGGGATAAAGTTCTAGGAACTGAGGGTGGTCTTCAAGATGCCAACGCCTGGGCATGAGTAGTACCAAGTAGGCACTCAGTGTACTGAGTATCCAGTTTTTAAGCCAGTACTGACTTAAAAAGGCAAAGTGAATGGCTCGGCGCCTGTGGCTCAGCGGGCTAAGGCGCCAGCCACGTACACCTGAGCTGGCGGGTTTGAATCCAGCCCAGCCCGCCAAACAACAACGGCTGCAACCAAAAAATATGGCCGGGCGTTGTTGCAGGCACCTGAAGTCCCAGCTACTTGGGAGGCGGAGGCAAGAGAATCGTTTGAGTCTAGGAATTGGAGGTTGCTGTGAGCTGTGATGCCACAGCACTCTATCCAGGGTGACAGCTTGAGGCTCTGTCTCAAAAAAAAAAAAAAAAAGGCAAAGTGAAGACATATATGCAGGGTATCCCATTTGCTGTCCAAGTCTGTGTCTGCATAACAAATTTTGGAATAAGCAAGAACTAGTGCTGATGATGACTGTGGGAGCCAGGGCAAAGAGGCTCCCCTAGCTTCAGTATATGCCTCTGTGCTTCGAGGCCCCTATCAGGGCCTTCAGGCCAGAATGGGACAGACTGGTCCACCCGGCTCCCAAGACCGACCCCACCTCAGAGGTGGGTGTAACTCTGGGTTCACTGCTACGAGGGATGTAGGAAGGCAGGTCCTGTGAGCATCTGCACCGTGCTCCTTGTTCTGTCTCCATAGTCCTTTTGTTTTTTGAGTGACTTTATTTTTGGTTTCTTATCTTACAGTAAATTAAAGATTCAACTTCATGGGCGGTGCCTGTGGCTCAGTAAGTAGGGTGCCAGCCCCATATGCCAAGGATGGTGGGTTCAAATCTGGCCCTGGCCAAACTGCAACAAAAAATAGCCAGGCGTTGTGGTGGGCACCTGTAGTCCCAGCTACTCAGGAGACTGAGGCAAGAGAATCACCTAAGCCCGAGAGCTGGAGGTTGCTGTGAGCTGTAATGCCATGGCACTCTACTGAGGGTGACAAAGTGAGACTCTGTCTATAACAAAAAAATAAAGTAAAATAAAACAAAAATTCAACTTTATAAGCAATGAACATCATAAGGACAGTTTGCAAATGTTAATTTTAGTTGTTCAGGACATACCTGCCATGAAAGGGCTGAATAGCGCTGGCAGACAACATATTGTCTGAATAAGGCCACAGCCTTGTTATATGTTACACAGTGATACCAACCACGGAATAACCTTGCATGGAGATCTGGTGTTGTTTTAGCATAACTGGGGATTAATCTATGAAATACATTAAAATATTCTTCATATAAAGGAACTGGTAAGGGACATCAAATATGACTTTCAGGCTCGGCGCCTGTGGCTCAACGGGCTAAGGCACCAGCCACGTACACCTGAGCTGGCGGGTTCGAATCCAGCCCGGGCCCGCCAAACAACGATGGCTGCAACCAAAAAATGGCCGGGCGTTGTGGCGGTCGCCTGTAGTCCCAGCTGCTTGGGAGGCAGAGGCAGGAGACTCACTTGAGCCCAGGAATTGGAGGTTGCTGTGAGCTGTGATGCCACCACACTCTATCCAGGGTGACAGCTTGAGGCTCTGTCTCAAAAAAAAAAAA
>CAUYRH010064746.1:0-55831 GCA_963574655.1 Perodicticus potto | reverse complement strand
CCGCACACTGTACCCCATGATTGAATTATTGTACACAGCGATGATTCAATTAAAAAAAATAATAATAAAAAGACTGCAACAGCTAAGTAAAAAGCATATAGTCTTTTTTTCATTTGTGGATAATTTTTTTTTGAGGCAGAGTCTCAAGCTGTGTTGCACCACAGCTCACAGCAATCTAAAACTCTTGGGCTTATGCAATTCTTTTGCCTCAGCCTCCCAAATAGCTGGAACTACAGGCGCCCGCCACAAGGCCTGACTATTGTGGTGGTGGTGGTGGTGTTGTTATTGCAGTTGTCATTGTTGTTTTAGCTAGCCCAGGCTGTGTTCAAACCCGCCAGCCTTAGTTTATGTGGCTGGCGCCCTACCCACTGAGCTATGGGTGCCACCTTGTGGATAATTTTTTAGATCATATTCATCATAATTCCACAATTATGAAGAAACCTAAATAAAAAATTGTGTCCATAGAAATAATCTTTTTGGATAAAATACTTACCAAACATCATTTTTTTTTTTTAGGGATAGTGTCTCACTTTGTCACCCTTGGTAGAGTGCCATAGTGTCACAGCTCACAGCAACTTCCAGCTCTTGGGCTTAGGCGATTCTCTTGCCTCAGCTTCCCGAGTAGCTGGGACTACAGGTGCCCACCTGGCTATTTTTGTTGCAGTTTGGCTGGGGACGGGTTTGAACCTGCCACTCTCGGTATATGCCCTACTCACTGAGCCTTAGGTGCCACCCAGATGTAGCCCTTTTGATATTATTTTTAACCAAATGATGTTAGGGCAGTACAGTACTTCAGGGGAATGGGCGGATTTTAGAATGATGCCCTCTGGGATTCAAATCTAACTGCCACTCACCAGCTGGGAGATTACTTAACCAGCATGGATTATTTCATCTGTCAGCCTTATCCTCCACTGTAAATTAAGGATAATGTTGTCCATTTTATAGAGCTTTTGTTACGATTAAATAAGATTGTGGTGTACATAAGAATCTAACCCCTTGTAGGTATCTACTACATTTTCCCACCCCACTGAGCTTTTTGAGCCCAGGGTCTTTGTTGTATGTTAGTATCTCTGTTCTCAGCAACAGCATCAGTGCTAGCACACTGCACTCACTTGAGAAGCATTTGCTAGATAAAAGGGAACTCATACAAACAAGTTTAAATAAAAGCTGCTCAGGAAATGGAACACATGTACCTATACATGCACACACACAGTACATATGCTTTATATTTTTTTGATTCTCCAGTCTTAAATTTACATCCTAGATTATGCATATTGCATTCAAAATAAAAATTCAGGTTATTCCTTAAGAATTTACTACCTTACGTTAAGAATATAAGAAAATAAGCCATAAACTTGGAGAAAACAGTTGCAAATTATATACCTGATAAGGCTCTACATTCTGAATATACATGAATAAAGAACCCTCAAAGCTCAATAATTCAAAAAAAATAAGCAACTCAATAAAAAATGGACAGAGATTTGAACAGACACTTATCGGAGAAGATGATATCGACGGCATATAAGCACACTAAAAGAGGTTCAACATCATTACTTATTAGGAATGCAAACTAAAAGCACAATGATACTAGTCCACACCTACTAGAATGGCTAAAATGTCCACTGACAATACCAAGTGCTGGTAGAATGTGGAACAACTAAACTCTTCTAAATTGCTGGTTAAAATGCAAAACAGCTGCACCACTCTGAAAAACAGCATACAATTGGGCAATCTCACTCCTAATTATTTACTCCGAAGAAATGAAAACTAATGTTCATACAAAATCCTATATGGGAATATTTATAATAGCTTTATTCATAGCAGCCCAAAACTGGAAACAATCCAGATGTCCTTCAACATTCTATGTGAATAAATAAACTCTTATATTCATGTAAACGAATACCACATGACAGTAAAAAGGATGAACTACTAATTCACAGATGAATTCAGGAATGAATTTCAAATGCATTATACTAAGTTGAGGAAGGCAGATTCAAAAAGTTACATACTGAATGATTCCATTTATATGTCATTTTAGAAAAGGCAAATTATAGGGATGGAAAATTGACCAGCGATTGCCAGGGGGTGGGAGAAGGATTGACTACAAAGGTTTACCAGAGAATGTTTTGGGTAGTAATTACATACTGCATACATTTGTTAAAACTCATACAACTAGAGAGTGAAAAAGTGAATTTAACTAGATTACCTTACTTACAAAAGACAGAGGCCTCTCAAGACAAGATGGTGGCATTAAAAATAAACAATCAACACCGTGAAGACGATCTTTCCAAGATGGCTTATTTGTAAACTGACATGAGAGATAAGAGGATTAGGATAAATGGCCTCTCAAAGTTTCTTCAATCTCATGATGTCCTGAGCACAAAGACCAGAAGTTTCTGACTTGCAGTAATCATCAATGTGACACTTCCTGAGTTTCCATTGTGAAGACATACCTTAACAATGTCTTTTTCCTTCATCCACGATGGAAAAGAGATGCCTCGGCTGAATATCTGAAATAACACTGATCTTAGAGCATCATAGTTATCTCTTTTGACTTGTCGAACACATTTAATATGATGCCGCCAAAACAGCTCTTCATAAGCCTATCAGCACAAAAAGAGAAAGTTGTTTCTTAATTGTCTGCATTGTAGTTTCAGTGAGGTACACCTTCCAATTAAAGTGGACAACAGAAATGGATAAATTATGAGCACAACAGATAAATTATGAACACAATCACATGTATGTTTATTTATTTGAGATAGTCTCACTAAGGCACCTTCAGGAGAGTGCCGTGGTGTCACAGCTCACAGCAACTTTCAACTCTTGGGCTTAAGCCATGCTCTTGCCTCAGCCTCCCAAGTAACTGGGACTACAGGTGCCTGCTACAATGCCTGGCTATTTGTTATTGCAATTGTCATTGCTGTTTAGCTCGCCCGGGTCAGGTTCAAACCCACCAGCCTCGGTGTATGTGGCTGGTGCTGTAACCACTGTGCTACAGGTGCCAAGCCAATCACATGTAATTTTAAAGTGACTCTCATGTACACCAGATCTGTGACATGGTATTTTAGATGATAACCCTGGATGTACTGACCAGCACCAGGGCAGGTAACTTTGGGCAGATAATGGATGCAACCTAAACACAGTGAAAAGTAGTACACACTTTTAAGACCACATTAAAGAGTTCTTGAAATGTACTCCTCCCCACACACCCTTTTTTTAGCTTTTGCTAGTGACAAGATTAGGCAGCACTGCTGGGAATATTCACCATGATTAGTCCAGTGGAAAATTCTAAAAATCCTAAAAAATATTTTTATGTCAGGGTACCCGACCCCATCAAGATGGTCTTCACTGCACATGCAGATGTTGAACAGGCAGGAGAGAGCCAAAAAGAGCACAATGCTCAAGCTTCCTGAAATTGTAGGCCCAAAGTCCTAGAAGGCACAATCTCTAGGTCAGTGGTTCTCAACCTTCCTAATGCTGCGGCCCTTTAATACAGTTCCTGGGGGTCAAGACCCCCAGATTGAGAACTGCTGCTCTAGGTCAAAGGCCCAAAGCCAATGTCTAGCACCTGCTTGGCTTTTGAATTAAAGCTACAGTTGTTACTTGCTTCACATTTTGGTGTTGATGTGTGGATGTAGTAAAGCGGAATAAAGCGTTTCCTGATTTTGACAAATTCTGTCTTCCACAACCTCTATAAACAGACACACCTTCCTCATCAGCTTGGCATGAGGTGTTTCTCCTTTCCATTCTTTTGCACAATAACTGAGTAAATCAACTTCTGCCTCCACACTGAGGTTTCCTGGACCAAAACAAAAATAAAAGGCAGTTAATTTTTCCTTTCCTCACCCTTCTTGAGCTCTCTCTGAGCCCTATCTTTGAGCCCCTTTAAAATAAATATATGAATGAAAATATTTACTTTTGAATTTTCTCTGCAGATATCCAATCCACCTGAAAGATAAAGCGAATAACAATATCAAAATTCTGCTTTAGACAGCAAGCATGTATTTGAAATTCAAAGATGATACAATGACCTACCATTTCAGCTGATGCCCTAAATATAAATGCAGGTTCCTGAAGTAGCAGAGGGTGGCCGCTAGAAATGAAATGGCCAGCATCAAGGAAGCCTTTGCTATTCTCCAGACAGTGCCCAAGGCTTGGCTTGTAAGTAGTATCCAGTAGTGAATCTGGTCACTTCCTATAAAGATTACAAAAAAGAAAAAAGGAAAAAAAAAAAAAAAAGCTCATCACAATTACACAAGTCTGTTTTGTTTAAAAGAAAAAAATATATAGATTGGATAATTTTACCTATACAGTGTCTACCATTGATTTACATAAATATTTTTAAAGTATTCAAAGATCCCATATGCTGGAGGTGGCAGGTTCAAACCCAGCCCCAGCCCAAAACTGCAAAATAAAGTATTCAAAGATTCAATCCAAAACTTAAAGAACCCTTAGTTTTCCCATAATCAGTGTTACATAAAACATCTTTGTTCCACAAAATTAAGGGGGACTAATAAATACAAAGAGTGTTGGCTTTAGAAACTCTCAGACTTAAATTCAAAAACCTGCTTCTACCACTTTATCTGGCTATGTGACTATGCCAACCGAATTCCTCTTCTCTCGAATTTTCCTGACTGTAAAATGGGGTTGAAAATGCTGACCCTGCTAGGGAAAGATAAAATGAAACTTTTAAGCACCAGCACAGTGCCTGGCACATGCTTGTTGAATTATTATTATAGAATCCATACACAATTAAAGGGGTTCAATTCAGCCTCCTTGTACACTGCAATCAAACCAGGTGACCTCTATTGATGTCTCCAACACCCACTTCTGCCTGTTTTTATAGTTTTGAATCATTACAGCTGTAACATATGGCATCACCTTCGTAGCACAAAATGAGTGTCTTGGGCAGCAGGCACACAGACATTTACAGAAAGGAGAACACATAAAAACCAGAGATAGATTTAGATATGCTGCTTATGACATGTAATGGGATTCTTCTTTTGACAAGAGATAAAACTAACAGGCCTAAAGAGCTCAAATGGTGCACTTGAAATATTTTGTTATGTTCAGTAGATTCCTCATTATGTTATGTTTAGGCATGTAAAATGCTGAAGTACAAATGAGGAAGAGAACCTCTAAATAATGACCAAACCTGGGATCCACTGCAAAACAATTTACTCCATGGCACACAATTTAGTAAAATTCCAGGAATCACTACAGTAAAACCTTCATCAGTGTAGTATCTACAATTTTAGCATTTTTTTTTTTTTTTTGAGACAGAGCCTCAAGCTGTCACCCTGGATAGAGTGCTGTAGCATCACAGCTCACAGCAACCTCCAACTCCTGGGCTCAAGCGAGTCTCTTGCCTCTGCCTCCCAAGTAGCTGGGACTACAGGCGCCCGCCACAACGCCCGGCTATTTTTTTTTGGTTGCAGCCATCATTGTTTGGCGGGCCGGGCTGGATTCAAACCTGCCAGCTCAGGTGTACGTGGCTGGCGCCTTAGCCTGTTGAGCCACAGGCGCCGAGCCAATTTTAGCATTTTTGATCACCTGAATGTTTGATGTATATTTATACTCTCAAAAAAGAATGTGGCATCCAATAAAAAAAAATTGCATTTACAATTACTTAAAAAGACATGTTCAAAAACAAATGCTTATCTGTTTAGAATAATTGATTTGCTATTCAAATCATTATGTATTTACCCCCACCCAGACATGTGCTAAAAGTTCTTACGAATGTTTAAAAATCTAAAGCGATACTCACTTTCTATCTGTGATTTAGATCTAGACTGATTTCCCAACTCTGAAAATTCCAACATCTGCAAATATTTTTAGTAAATACTTAAATTCATAGAAGACTTAAATTTTGTCTATGTGATACACAATTTCTTTCAGTGAGCTATGAGGATTTTCTTTAGAACCCTGGAATATAACACGCTTTTACATTTTCCATCCTAAAGTTGGACATTTTTTCACATCAGTACTGAACATACAAATCTACATTAATCTTTTTAAGGAATGCAAAATATTTTGGCACAGACTGTCCTGTACATAAAGCACTGACTTACTGACAAGCATCTGATTTCCAATTTCTCTCTTTTACAAAAAATGTCAAAGAGCATGCACATTTCTAGTTCTGACAGGTGTTGCCTCAGTACCTTCCAAAACAACTGTGGATTGACACTCCCACCACCTATTCCCCTAAACCCCAATACTGGCTGATTTTGTTACAGATGAACCAGGTTCACAGGCTTTGATTACTATTTATACCTTATGGCTCTACTTTAACAGAGATGCTTTCAATTTCTCGTTTTAGGCTCCATTTCTGTAGTAATTCCTGAGACTAGGATTCTCCTGTAGGTAGTGGCCACTCATGTCTTTCTCTTTGAAGGCCCTTTACTAGAGCATCTACCTATTTCCCTCAGGGTGGTACAAGAGCGTGTGTGTGTATGTGTGTGTACAGAGAGGAATTAGTCACTGAACTGGGGACTGGATGCTGCCCCCCTTCATGGGCAGGTGCTTAATTCGTCACAGCCTCCATCTAACCTGCTGCATTCATGTAAGTTACCAGCCAGGTCTGCGAGGAATCTAACATGAGCCACCAGAACCAAGGCCATATTTCGTGAGCACAGGGCCTCCCCTGCATCTGCCCAGGTCTCCAGGGGGACCTGCTGCAGGTGACAACCTTCCCCACTCACACACTCTCCTAGCATCTTACCCTCATCCGCACTGGAAAGTATATTAACTAGGTCTCATGGTCCCCAGTCCTCAGCACTAAAGCATGCAAAGACCCCAACCTGTACAAACAGAAGCAATGTTCAGTAGTTAATATATCCTTGAGGAATCACACCTCCTGAAATCAACAATATGAATATCTGAAACTAAAATCTGATTTATGATCACTTAAACTACATATGGTAGAAGAGACTGATGGCTAGAGCAACAAAAATAAAAAGAGGGCACCATTTTTTGAAGTAAAATTCTACTTAGTTTTTTTTTTCTCATTCTCTACAATATATCAAAGCTAAAGTAATTTGAACTTTAAAACAGGAAACTGAAGAAAAAAAAAAAAAAACACCGCCACCACCACCACCACCACCACCAAAACCCTGAAAACAAAACTAAAAGACCCTAAAGAGCCGGAAACCAGGTACAGCAGTTGTTATCCAGGAGCCCCGGGCTCCCAGCAGCCTGGATGTCTGTCTGTCTCACAAGGTCACTCTGCAGCATCTGGCTTCCTCCAAAACTTCCAGGGCAGTTCCAGGTCCAGGACAGCTCATTCTCTGAGACCGCTACTTCCCCAGGCGCTGGCTGCATGGGCTCCATGGCAGCTACTTCCTCTCCTGGTCTTACTCAGGGCACCTAGTGCTCGCTCTGCACACGGACGCCATCAACTGCCTCTAGCCTGTTGACCTTCCCTGAGGCAGAGGTGGTGCACACCAGGGGCTACTGAGGGAGCTGGAGGAGGCTATAAGACTGAGCTCCGAGGACACAAAAGGCAATTTAATTCAGATATGCAAAATAGCAGAGCATAAAACATACACATACAGTGAAATCACTTTGCTATAAAAAAGGTAAGGTAAAATTTAATAAGTGCATCACCTATTTCTATCTACTTGGATGCCGTACGATGGTTATTTACCAGAAGAAGGAAGAGAGTGGTGCAGAGAGACTGGTGGGGCAGGGAGTGACAGCTCTAAGCTTTCTCCATGGCAGGAGAGATGGGAAGATGGCATGAGGTGAGCAATCGGAGGACACTGCACTTCTGACATGGCATGGAAACCTGCTCCCTTTGAAAACAGAATGTGACTTTTGGGTAATTCTAACCAAGTGCAGAAAGTACCACACAGAGAGTGAACTGAAGCCAAATGGCAGAGCAGGCACGGGCCAGAAAGGCATTCCTCCCCCAGACGTCCTCTCCCACCACCCCTCACCTCATTCGCTCGCTTCTTCCCACCTGGGCTGGGCGCTGAACAGGGCGCTGGTGGAGTGAGACGACGCACTCCTTCCCTCAGGGACCCCTGGTCTGGGGGCACGACACTCTCCTGGGAGGAAGGGCCGCTGGTCTGCTGGTCCAGGCAGACACAGCCATGATCTGCACTCCCCAGGGTGGCGGCGGGCTGACCTCCCTTCCCAGCGGGTCACCTATCTCAGGTTTTAGTTTCTCCTTAGGCCTCAGCGTAGCTCTGGTGAACAGTTGGGAGCTTTTAGTGTGGGAATTGATTGCTTAATTTTGAGAACTTCAGAGGCTTGAGAATAAAGCACAATAGTATATATTAGTCTAATAAGTTAAGTGCTACACAAAGAAAAGGAAAAACACAGAACATCCTGGTAGGCTGTCAAAGTTCTAAGCAATTTGGAGCTTATGGAGTCTCGAAAGATTTTTAGAAGTCAGCACAGCACTCTGACAGTTTAAACTTGCTTCTTGCAAAATCATAGGTTCGTTGTTTTAATAACAGTTATGGGGGGAAATATTCAGGAAAAAAACACCAGCTTAATAAATCCTTGAAATGGTAAAGTCAAAAGACTTTCTAAACTCTTAAATTTCAGGTATTAGTTATGTTCAATTAAGAAATGAGTCTTCTACTTAGTAAAGTACAAAAACAAGTAGAAGATCAGTATCACTGAGGAAGAGAACCACTAAGAGAAAGATTTTATCTCGAAGGTCATGACCAGTAAGACATTTAACTATAGCCTGTCATGCAATCTGCTTACACTGTTAGCACAATCCCCACAGGATGGGGCATGCTTCACTCAAGGCTCTTATTAAACTGAAAATATCAATAAATCCAACAGGAAACTGCACTTGGTTAAACACTTAAGATTCTGTGTGTGTGCTCGTAATAACGTCATAGCTCAGGGTTTTATTGTTTTTTTGTTTTGTTTTGTTTTTGTTTTTTACATTTGATAAGGAACATCTTACAGGAGTATTAACTGCAACTCATCTTTTAAAAGGGAAATTTAATGTTCGAGTTCAGTGGCTCTCAACCTTTCTAATGCTGTGGCCCTTTAATACAGTTCCTGTGGGTCATGACCCACAGGTTGAGAACCGCTGTTCTAGTTGTATGTGGTGTTTTTAAAACCCACCTAACTAAAAAAAAATAAAAGCTGTAGGTGGAATAAGCTACTACAGAAAAGAAAAAGTTATAATTTCTTCTCTGGGAAATACTTTATCCAACTGCATAGATCTCTCCGGTCTGGGAGAGACAACTGGTTTGGGAAAAGAAGCAAAGGACTCTTTGTCTTCATTCTGCCATATTCTAGCCGTAGGACTTGTATCCATGATAACTCCTAGAAGTCTCCTTAATGGCTGACATATGCTGATAACACAGGGGTGGAACAAAATTAAACAAAAAAGCACTCTCCAGATGTAAACCATGCAGGTGAGTGTCTGCAACAATCTCCCCATATCTGTCATCCACCCTGGGTTTACAGACCTCTCAGCCGGGAACTCACTCCTTCTGCTTGGGGGTCCATTTCTCATTTTTGCAACGTTTCCCTCTTCACTGGTCAAATTCTACCATTTTTCTAGGAGCACAGATTAAGCTTCTCCTGTGGGCCACTGTGCCAAGAGCTGATGTTACAATTATGAACAGGACCAATTGGACCCTCCTGGGCTTGCCCTCGAAGTGGGAATGGAGCATCAGAAAGGAAAAGCCTCAGAGGGAAAGAAAGCAGCGCCACAGGCAGTGGAACCCAGGAATCCGGCCCAGACCAGGTGGGGGAGGCTTCCCTCGGTTGTGAGGCTGGACGCCCGTCAGGAGCTCCCAAGGGAAGGCAAATTAGGGGAAACTAGTGAGGCCTGCGTTTAACAGAAAAGTGAGGAAGGCCTTGAAGGGTTTTCCACTGCAGTCATTTTCAACCGGTGTACCAGGACACACAGATGTGCCATGAGAAGCTCTTAGGTGTGCCTCGAAAATTTTTAAGACCATTAATTAAATTATTTTCAAAAGAAGTTCAAAGTGGTGGCTCACACCTATAATCCTAACACTCTGGAGGTTTAGGTGGGCAGATTGCTTGAGCTCAGGAGTTTGAGACCTGCCTGAGCAAGAGCGAAACCCCGTTTCTACTAAAAATAGAAAAACTAGACAGGTATTGTAGCAGGTGCCTGTAGTCCCAGCTACTCAGGAAGCTGAGGCAAGAGAATCTCTTAAGCCCAAGAGTTTGAAGTTGCTGTGAGCTGTGACACCATGGTACTCTAGTGAGGGTGACATAGTGACACTCTGTCTCAAAAATAAAGGTCAAAACAGTAAGTATATTCCTTAACTCTTTTTTTTTTTGATCAACATAATTTAAGTGTGCTGCAGAAGTTTAACTATAGGTTCAAGTATGCTGTGAGACAAAAAAGGTTGAAAAACACTGTTTTACAGTCACATCCCAAAGGGGGAGGATCAGGGCCTCACCCCACTGATGGTTTTTTTGCATATTTGGTTATTCAGGACAACAGAACATACAAAAACAAAACAGCAGTGGAGTCAGTCACTGATGCCCCCCCACTGGTATGTGACTACTTTTTTTTTTCGAGACAGAGTCTCACCTTGTCGCCCTCGGTGGTAGAGTACCGTGGCATCACAGCTCACACCAACCTCCAACTCCTGGGCTTAGGCCATTCTTTTGCCCCAGCCTCCCGAGTAGCTGGGACTACAGGCGCCCAGTTGCAGTTTGGCTGGGGCTGGGTTTGAACCTGCTATCCTCGGTATATGAGGCCGGCACCCTACTCACTGAGCCACAGGCGCAGCCCATGGTATGCAACTATTAAACAAGAGTTTGATGTGATCAGATCTATAGCCACACTTGAACCTAATGCTTGCTGTCATGATTCCCTTTGCATATGACAGCTTTTTAAATTTTTCATGAAATCAAAGAATGCTTTGAGCTGCAGGGGCTGGAATTCTAGTTGTTCTCCAAGGCCTCCCCCATGTTCCCTCAACACTTTATCCCCACAACTATTTCCCCACTAGCCTGTGGCCACCGCCAAGGTGAGTACTGAGTTTTAATTCACTGTGGATCTGGTCCTCTGATGGTCATAAGCACACCTGATTTTTGAAATGAAGAAATTGAAGCTCAGAAAAAACTAGAGAAGTCTGAACTTGACCCCCATGTTCTGTATTTTTTTTTAATTAAATCATAGCTGTGTACACTAATGCAATCATGGGGTACAAAGTGGTTTTATATACAATTTGAAATATTTTCATCAAACTGGTTAACATAGCCTTCACAGCATCCTCTTGGTTATTGTGTTAAGACATTTATACTCTACACCTAGTAAATTTCACATGTACCCTTGTAAGATGCACCTTAGGTGTGGTCCCACCACTTACCCTCCCTCCACCTATCCTCCCCCGTCCCCTCTCCCTCTCTCCCCTTTTCCCTTCTTCTTGGGCTATAATTAGGTTATACCTTTCATATGAAAGCTATAAATTGGTTTCATAGTAGGGCTAAGTACATTGGATACTTTTTCTTCCATTCTTTTTTTTTTTTTTGAGACAGAGCCTCAAGCTGTCACCCTTGAGAAAGTGCCATGGTATCACAGCTCACAGCAACCTCCAATTCCTGGGCTCAAGCCAGGCCCCTGCCTCTGCCTCCCAAGTAGCTGGGACTACGGGCACTCGCCACAACACCCAGCCATTTTTTTTTTTTTTTTTTTTAGTTGCAGCCGTCATTGTTGTTTCGCGGGCCCAGGCTGGATTCGAACCCGCCAGCTCTGGTGTACATGGCTGGCGCCTTAGCCCGTTGAGCCACAGGCGCAGAGCCTTTTTCTTCCATTCTTGAGATGCTTTGCTAAGAATATGTTCCAGCTCCATCCATATAAACATGAAAGAGGTAAAGTCTCCATCTTTCTTTAAAGCTGCATAATATTCCATGGTGCACATATACAATTTATTAATCCATTCATGGGTTGATGGGCACTTGGGCTTCTTCCATGACTTAGCATCATTAAAATTTTTGATCTCCATGTGTATGCATTATTCTTCTGTGCTTATTGAACAGTTTCATGGTGGTTATTTTGAATTCTATGTCAGTTTATTTACATATCTTCATTTCATTGGACTCTGTTTCTGGAGTTTTTTCTTATTCCTTTCTTTGTATCTTGTTTCCCTGTTTCTTCATTTTTCATGACTATCTATGCATTTACCTTTCCAACTCTTCATGGAATGGCCTTATATAGAAGAAAACAGCCATTCCCCAACCCAGCCAGAACTTCTGTGGGTCTCTCAAATCTTTATGCTTGTCCAAACTGCAGTCTTTTTCTTAGGAGTCCCCAGACAGCTAGAATGTGCAGAATCCTATCGGCACTTTTAGACAGTTGAGACAGAAGCCATTCCTATGATCAATTCCCAGAAAAGTTTGGACTTTTGGCATACCATCCAATTCTTTTCCTTCCCAGAGATAATTTAGGAAATGAGGGTTTTTACCTCCTTAATATGGGACCTGGGAGGAGCTATGACAAGTGCTAATGCACTAGTTTACCTTTTTTGTTCTTTGTAGTCCCCATAGGAGTCCAGCATATACCTGGCCCCAAAAAGGCAAGATAAATCTAGTTCCTGAATTAAAACTTAGAAAACATAAAAATCTTTCCTTACCCACAGAGAAACTGAGAAGGTAGGAAAACTGAAAAATAAGTTTTTTTGTTTTGTTTTGTTTTGTTGCCTGCTAACTTGACAGGCTGAGGGAAGGAGCTATGTTGAGTGTCCACCTGCAAGTTCCAACTGCCACATTTTTTCTCTGTAGCCCCCAGAGGTCTAGGACATGCTGGATCCTTTGAGATAGGTGACACAGGAGCCTGTCCCTTGGGTAACACCTGTAAAAGTTGAAATGTTGTATTATAGTCGAACTCTTTCCCTTCCCAGGAAGAAGCTGGGAGTTGTTTTGTTTTGTTCTTTCCCATTCACTCTGTGTTGAGCCAGTGGGAAGAGCTGTGGCAAGTGTCCACAGCATCAAACTTCTAGGGGTTCCTCTTCTTATATGGTACTATGCTGAGTAGAGGATTATGGCAAGAGGGTGTCTCCAATTTATTTCCCAGTCTCAATGTGTCTGAATTTTCATTTCCCTAAAGTACAGGAACTTTTCAACGAGTTTCTGGATTTCTCACAAATGGAATAGATATGTGTATTGCTATTTAATCAGTGTGTTGCTGGTGGGAGGGGTGAGTCCAGTGCTTCCTATTCTGCTATCTTGCTGATAGGTATTTTTTCTTCTTACTTAGAATGTTTATTTTATACCTACTAAAATAGCTCTTTTATACTCAAGATGCAGCATTTACATATTCTTCTTATGCATGCTTTAAAGGAAAATGTATTTGAAATAAAATGGTTAAATCATCCCTGACATTTAGAGTTGAACTCTTCTAGGTTACTTTTAAACACAAATTTTTATTGTGTGGATTTTTTTCATCCTCTGCACTGTCTAGAGAATTGGAGATGCAGGTTTCCTGTGGGGGGCCTTTAATGGCTCTGAGGATTTCTTGCAAACTACATTTGTTTAAACCAAAGACTAAAAACATCAGTTCTTTTTAAGGCAAAGAATGTATATTCATTTCAATATTATATAATGTAAACTATGAGAGTTAAAAGTATTGTGTTATTTCATTCATTTAACAAAATGTGCTTTGTTGACTTCACTAGATAGTACCAAATACAGTCTCAGACAAGAAGGAGGTGAGGATTCATATTCTTTCCATAAATAGTTTTTAAATGCTGTATAGGCTTAAAAGTCCAATGATGTAAGTTGTCCAGTTATGTATTCAGAAAAGTCACCAATTTCCACAATCTCAGGCAATGACAACGTCATTATTGATTCCTTAATAGTTGCAAGGTGTTATCCAATGTTAGACTTACCTTGGATTCAGAGATGGAAAAATATGAAAAGAAAGAAATGTCTTAGAATTTATGAAATATAATTTATTTTCTTCATCTATGGAGAACAGCAATTGTGACCATTGTTTCTCAGAGCTTACTATTTTCACAATGATTGTTGATTGGTTTTTTCCAATTATTTATTCTAGGCAATATCAGAATAACTCCTAAAGACTCTCGTTGGGTTGGTGCTTGGTGGCTTGGTTTCCTAGTGTCTGGACTAATATCCATTACTTCTTCCATACCATTCTTTTTCTTGCCCAAAAGTCCACATACACCACAGAAAGAAAAGAGAATTTCAACATCTTCACATTTGCTCAAAACAGAAGAAGAAAGGAATCAGTCTGCTAATTTGCCCAACCATAAAAACAGTGTTACTGATAGTGTGACTGGTAAGTATTTTATATTCATATGAATATAAAGTTTTCATGACTATGAATACTTCATTGAAATTGTTAATTTTAATGAAAGAGAGATTATGTACTCCACAATAATAAATATTACCCAAAACTTACAAAGTTAGCTTTCATCTGCACTGAATTTGGCTGAATTATTTTTCTAGAACTTCTATTAAAGTTAGTAAATATTTCCTGATAACATAAAAAACTGAAGAGGATAAAGTTTGTGCTCTTTAACAGAAAATAACCAAAGGCTAAGAACATTTATTCTTTATAAGCCAAAGAATGTGTATTTATTTTGATATAGTATAGTATACTATCAAAGTTTAATAATATAGGGGTAAAAGAATTATAATATTTATTTTTCAACAAATGATACCAGCCACCATACTTTGTCCTGGTGATAAGACGATGACTCTATTTTTCAAGAATTTACAACCTAGCAGGTGATACTGAGAAGTACAGAGATAACGGAAATAAAGTGTCTTAGGTACTACAGTAAGATTAAATTTAAAAATTTTCATATGGAGAGATAGAGTAAAAAGTAGGAAGTCAGGAGACATTTCTCTCTAGGTAAACTTTAATTATACCTTACTTTAAGTTTACCTAATAACTAATAAACTAAGATTATTTTTCTTTATAATCAAATGAATATCTATATGCATATATATGTGTGTGTGTGTATACATATATGTATATATTTATAGTTCTCAGTTAAATGGTCAATAATGAAATGTTAGTAACAGTGGTAATTAAGATAATTGGAGTCCATAATGTAAATTAGGATCCTCCACCATCTGATGTGCCTTCTCTTTCTAAAATAAGCCTAAGGGGCTAATGACGAAGCATTAATAAGCAACAACCAGGAGAATGATCCAGAAGCAGCAAGAGGAAGATAATTAAAACAGAGGGGGTTCTCTGCACCACGTAATTTTTATTTGTATATATTCATGGACTACAAGTGTAATTTTGTTGTATTGGTATATTACATTATGGTGAAGTCAGAGCCTTTAGTGCATTCATCACCAAAGGAACTGGTGTTATACTCACCAAGTAATCTCCCATTATCCAGAGCCCTTTGAATCTCCATTGTCCTTACACGTTCTGCTTCCATGTGTACATATTGTTTACCTCCCACTTACAAGTGAGAATGTGCAATATTTGTCTTTCTATGTCTGAGTTGTTTCACTTAAGATAATGGTCTCCAGTTCCATGAATGTTGATGCAAAAGATGTTATTTCATTCTTTTTGTTATAGATGATAGTATTTATACACACATATGCACCGCAATTTATTTATTTAGCCAATCCTCTGTTGATGAACATTTAGGTTGACTCCTTAGCTTTCCTATTATGATAGTCCTGCAACAAACATTTTAGTATAGCTATCTTCTTTCTATATAGATTTTTTACCATTTGGGTAACTACCCAGTAGTGGGATTGCTGCATTGTATGGTAGTTCTATTTTTAGTTCTATGTGAAATAGTGGTTACACTCATTTGCATTCCCACCAGAGTATATAAATTCCCTTTTTTCCATATCCTTACCAACCAGCATCTTGTTATTTTTTGTCTTTTTAAAAATAGTCTATATGATTGATGTAAGATAATATTTTGTTGTGGTTTTAATTTACATTTCTCTGATGATTAGTGATGTTGAACATTTTTTCATATACTTTTTGGCCACTAATAAGTCTTCTTTTGAAGAATGTCTACTCATGTCCTTAGCCTACTTTTTATGGGGTTAATTGTAGGTTTTGATGTTTGAGTTTCTTATAAATTCAAGACATTAGTCTTGGGTCAGATGTATAGTTTGTAAATATTTATTCCCAGTCTTCATGTTTTCTGTTTACTCTGTTGATTATTTCTTTAGCTGTGAAGAAGCTGTGTAGTTTAATGAAGTCTCATTTGTTTATTTTTGTTTTGTTGCCCTTAAGTTTTAGGTCTTAATCATGAAATATTTGCCTAAACCTACCAGGGTGTCCAACTCTTTTCTTTTCTGCCACACATCTGATAAGAATTGACTTGGGATATATATTAAATACACAATACGAAAGATGATGAGCGATAATAAAGTCCATGCATACTTTTTTGCAATATAAAACAACACAGATAAAATACTCCTCAGATAATCTGCATGTAGCTCATAGTCTGTAATACTTTCATAGTTTCAGCTCTTACACTGTTTAATTCAGCTTGAGTTGATTTTTGTATATGGTGAGAGGTAGGGGTTCAGTTTCTTCATTCTTCTCCATAGAAGAAAATTGACAATCTGTTTTCCTACCACACGTATTAAAAAGGGTATCCTTTCCCCATTTATGTTCTTGTCAACTTTGTAATCAGATTAATTGGATGTTACTATGTTATTTTAGTTTTGGGTTATCTGTTTTGTTCCATTTTGTTCCATTGATTTGTGTGTGTCTTTTTATACCAGTACCATGTGTTTTTGTCGCGATAGCCTTGTAGTGTAATTTGAAATCAGACAATGTGATACCTCCAGCTTCTTCCCTTTGCTCAAGATAGCTTTGGCTTTTCAGGGTTTTTGATTCCAAATAAACTTTAGAATTTTCCTTTCTAATTCTGTGAAAAATGACATTAGTATTTTGATGAGTATTTCATTGAAGTTATACCTTTTTTTAGGTAGTATGGTCATTTTAATGAAATTAACTTTTTCCTGTCCATGAGCATAAGATATTTTTCCATTTATTTGTGTAATCTACAATCTTTTTCATCACCATTTTGTAGTTTTCCTTATGTGATGTATCACATTTATTGATTTGTGTATGTTGATTCTTTCTTCCTTACATCCTTGCTATAAAACCCACTTGATAATGACATATTACCTTTTTAATATGTTGTTGGGTTGATTTGCTAGTATTTTTTTGAGAGTTTGTGTGGATATATTCATCAGGATATTGATGTACAGTCTTCTTTTTCAGGGTGTCTTTGTGTGATTTGGGTATCAGGCTAACACTAGCCTCCTAGAATTAATTGGAAATAATTTCCTCCTAGTCCTCAATATTCTAGAACAGTTTCAAGAGGATTGGTATTAGTTCTTTATGTGTTTAATAGAATTCAGTTTTGAATTCATCTGTCCTTGGGAATGTTTTTCATGTTGTTAGGAGATTAATTGTAGCTTTTTCCAGGAGTTGTATTTCTTTCTGGTTCAATCTTGACAGGATTTATGTTTCCAAGAATTCATCTATTTCTAGTTTGTGGGCATATAGTTGTTTATAATAGTTTCTGATGACCTTTAATATTTCTGTGGCATCAGTAGTAATGTCTTTTTTTCATTTTTAAACAATGTGTTTGGATAGTAATTTTCAGATTGAAAGAAGTGATGCAATAGTCAAAGCCAAAGCAGTGCAACCCCTACACTCTAGGCAAAATTTTCAAGTTTTCATTGAAGTAAGATTACAAATTTTCATGTATAACCCAAGATTTTTCTTTCATTAGTTCTTCCAATTATCCATTTTATTATTTTTTCTGCTCCATGATGCTAACTTGAGAATGATAGTGTACTGGAGATCATGAGAGAGGATTGTTAAATTTCAACCATAGAGGTAGCTTGAAATTGTTCACAACAAGAGAAGTTGTCACCATTTATCATGGACATTAGGAAATACTACAAATCAGGGCATGGTTCCCCAAGAGTCAGTTAAATGTTTATGAGCACACAACTGAATTAAAAGTTTTTGTAATTTAATAGTCACACTAAAAATAGCATACCAAAAAATTTTGTTTTGTATATACTATGCTTCCACACTACCAAATAAAACTACAAAATGTAATGGATTGTCTGAGTTTATAAGGGCCAGGGTTGACCGTGAGCCCACCAAAAATGGAGAAGATAATGAAGATGCAAAAATAGGACAACTGTAAAAAGCATCTATATTATCAACTGTGTTTTTAGGACAGTGACCTGCATAGTAGAGAGAACCTTAGTTATGTGCCTAATAGGAATGGATAAAACAACTAAGAATATATAGTCAGAAGAAAAAGGTTGTAGGCATTGATTCTCATACTAACCATAGAGCAGTTAGTTGTAATAACCGTCATATTATCAAGACACAGCATCATTATCTCCAGTCTCTCCTTCGTGCATCTTAAACAGGTGATGTATACTACTACCAGCATTTACTGATGCTTCATTTTATGACAGAAAAGCTGTATATCAGGAAACAAAATGTCTGAGTCCTCATACTAAATTGATATTTAAGGTTTTTGAACCTCTATGTTCTTTTTTCTGTGAGTTTTAGATATGCTATCTTTCTTAACTTTAATAATTACATTATTGCTATAATAATTACATTATTAAATACTAATGAATAAAAGGCATCATATGGCTCACTCAATTTTGTTTCTTGAACACTTAGCACATTGCCTGGTATCCAATTAAAAGCCAAATATTTATTGAATGAATAAATGAGAGCAGATTGTTAAATTTCAACAATCCTCTCTCATTTATATGTGATTTAATATGTACACAACAGTATGGTAAAGTGCAAGGGTAACTAAATAGTATAAAGTGAACACGAAGCATGTTACAAAACAGCATTAATGTGTGAGTGTGATCCTGTTTGAAGGTAAAATGAACTAAATAGAGAAATATTAAGATACATGTGGAAAATATTGAAGGATTATTATAAAGTTGTTAAAAGAGAGATTGCCGGGTGCTATTCATTTCTGTGTTATATCTTTGTGCAATTTTAACATATTTGTAAGTTTCAGATATTGATATATATTTATGTCAAATTATAATGTTTTATTCATTTTTATAATTTTATAGGTTTTCTCCAGTCTTTGAAAAGCATTCTAACTAATCCCCTGTATGTTCTATACGTAATTTTGACATTGTTACAAATAAGCAGCTTTATTGGTTCCTTTACTTATGTCTTCAAATACATCGAGCAACAGTATGGTCAGTCAGCATCTCACGCTAACGTTTTGTTGGGTAAGACAGGTTTTTACTTGTTTGCTTGATAAACTATTCAGACTATGAACTATTATTCAGACTACTGAATAAATGTGTTCCAAGTGATATTGCATGGTGATAGCAATTTCATGACTTAGTAAACATAATTTCCTTTCATTCTTTCTCAAACTTCATCAAATTGGCCAATCTTGTGATGGCATCATTGTTCTGCATTTGAAGTTGAATCTTATATTACACAAAGTATGAATTCCTAAAGGAAAAGTTGTATGTGAACAAAACATTTGGACTTGGTATCTGCATAATTGGATTGTATAATTTAGTGCTGAGATTCTGGGACAAATCCTTTTATAATATAATCATGATAATCTTATAATTCATGGACTTTAAAATCAAGACCCAGTGACTTACAAAAATATGACATCAATGTTTGCAAAAGGAGAATTGATTTAAATATATTGTTAAAACATGCATAAAAAATTATATTTTAGAGAATACATTTTGGTACCATGTCTGTTTTCAAATGGCATATTGAGACCTGCTTTTTAAAGAAAAAAATTTCTTCCCACAAATCCAATATTGTAGAAACATTGTAGAAATCTAATAAATATTTGAAGAATTAACAATTTATCAAATAGTATATGACTAGAAATTAATTGTAAACAAGAAAATATCAATTAGAAAATGAATGTATTGAAGCAATGGGCCAGCCTTCTGTATAATGTCCTTGTTGAACTTAAGATAAAGGTTTAAACTCTAAAGATTAGTTTTGACTCCCAACGACTGAATTTGATAATTAAGATTAAGTTACTGGGAGTCAAAACTAAACATAATATTAAAACTAAGTGTGAAGGATTTTCACTTAATCTTAGCCAAAAGGCCGAGAAGCAACGTAAGGGATTTTGGATGATAGGATCAGTCTCATAAGCAGAAAGATAGTATTTTTTTATTTTTGTTTTCAAGATGTGGGGGAGGTCACAGAGAAATCATCTGTTTGGACACAAATTATTCTCAGTAACTCCCTTTTGCTATTGAGGAAACCAAATCTTCACCATTGGCAGGAACAAATGACATTTGTCCATTTTATGTTACACCGGTCCCCTGTCTCTATCCTGGCCTATCACCCTTCTATTTAAAAGTAATAAGAATAGATGAATTTGGTTAATATGTACTGTATTTCATATGTAAAGCCATATCAGAAAAACCATATTTATATAATTACAACTTTTTTCTCTTCTTTCATTTTTAGGATTCATAACCATACCTACTATTGCAACTGGAATGTTTTTAGGAGGATATATCATTAGAAAATTCAAACTTACCTTACTTGGAATTGGCAAATTTGCATTTTTGAGTTCTTTCTTATCCTGTCTCTTTTACACATTAAATTTTTTTCTAATCTGTGAAAACAAATCAGTTGCCGGCCTGACCTTGACCTATGATGGGTACGTATATATCACTTTATCAATTGTGTAACATGTTAACCATCCAAATAACAAACTTAATGTTAGTACAATAGGGCAGAAAACAATTTTACTAAACATTTTTTAATTGGAAGAAATTTATAAATTCTTAAAATGTTTATTTCTTAAGACCTTAAAAAGTGCTTCTATTTCTTCCCTTAAAAAAAGTAAAACAGGTTGTAAGAAACTAACTGTAATTTGTTGGGTACATACAATGAGTGGTAGATGCTTTTATCCCCATTTTATGATGGGAACATCGGGCTTAGGGAAATACACAAATAATAAGGCTAACAATATTAAGATCCTCATTTAAATTAGATGTTTTCAACTAAAACTCAGTATTAACTACCACCATCATTAATGGATCATAAGGGTAATAAAGGACATTCTCCAAAAGTGACTGAACAACTTTTATCTATAGTTCATTTTAATGTTTGCCAACTATCTTTATAAAAGGACACTTTCACACACAATTTACATTTTCTGCAAGCTAATGTTTTTTCTTCTGGTATTGTACTCTTTGAAAGTAGAAGTATGAAATATATATAATTATATATTAGTCCTTAGAGAATCTACCTTTCCATAATTATCATGTATTGTAAAGTATTTTTAGTGCTATAGTCTCTACTATAAATTAAGGGCAGGATTTCTATGCTGACTTCTCATCATCTCCTGAATATTGCCAACAGCTTAAGCTTACGAAGGTTCACATTCAAGCAACAAACAAAGATCCTCATGTCACAGTTCAGTAACTATGCTGTTTAGTACTGTTTTCTTTTAGCTCCAAGAGCCTTCAAACCCTGGATCTTGGGAGGTATTGAATTTAACTCATCAAATTTTCCCAAATGCCCTTAAATCAATATCATCCTATTCTTAGAGGCTTGCAAGCTAATCTTGAATTACTTCCCCACCTACTTCTAATCCTGAACTGTTATTGATGTTTCCCATATACCATCACCTACTCTAACAAAACACGTTGTACCCAGAACATTGAATTCTGGAAGAGAAAATCAAACTTTAGAGATCATGCAGTCAACCCTGTATCCCTTTCTTTAGGATACGAGGCCTAGAGAAATTATAACTTGTCTGAAGTCACTCAATGACTCCCGGCGGATCCTATATCCTAAGGTTCTTAAGGTTCCTGGTTGTCTGGGCAGTTCTTAATGTTTCCTGGTTGTCTGGTCAGGTTTTATCCTAAAGCCAGTTTCCTGAAAACTAGTATAGTAGTAACTATACTGTCTATTCAAAAGATCGCAGCAAGAGTTCCATGGGATTTTTTTTCATATAATGAAATTTTATTGAGTACCTCCTTAAAGGTCTGGTAGGGGAAGATGAAAAGTGACCAGGCATTAAAAAATAACATCATTATCAAATCAAATTTCTCTCTCTAATGAAAGGGAAACACTTCCTCTTATGTCTTTTCTCTTTCCCTTCTCTTTTCCCTTCCCATCTCTTCTTTCACTTCTCCCCCCTCCCTTCTCCTGTCTTCTGCTTCATCTGCTTCTCCTCCTCCTCATCCTCTTTCTCCTCCTCCTCTCTTTGATATGTGACTATCATATGTTTGCAGAAACAACCCAGTGACATCTCATATGGATGTACCACTTTCTTATTGCAACTCAGATTGCAATTGTGATAAAACTCAATGGGAACCAGTCTGTGGGAACAACGGAATAACTTACCTATCACCTTGTCTAGCAGGATGTAAATCTTCAAGTGGCAATAAAAAGTCTACAGTGAGTATTAGTTTTTACTTTCTGTCTTCTTAATCAAAGTCACAGATTAGATTTAACAATTACCTAGAAATCTTTCTATAACTAAGATATCCAGTAAAAAAGATAAAAGAAAAGGATTCCAGTATTATCTGTTGCTGTAGTGGCTGTGATGTTATATAATACAAACAAAGATTCATACAAAATCCTACCTAGGACACAATCAGGTTTTTCTGTTACTTAAATTCTGCATTGAGATTACCCTAAGAGAACTCCTTGAGATTGTAAGAATATGACAACTTTTAACATTTGAATGCATGTAAGCTTTCTAAGAGGCACTTCACTTGACTGAAGAATATGATTTCTACTAAGTTGGTATTATTTACCTATCAGATGTTAGTGGAGAGTTCTGAGTTAATCCTTTGTCAACACTACCTACCTCACCATAACAATCTATGTGCAGATTTATATATAGATTTGGATGAATGTAACGCTGAACTCTCTACCCTTTTGACTTTCCAGGAAATGAATCAAAACTTCATGTTCACTTCACTGCCCAATTCTTTTTTTTCTTGAGACAGTCTCACTTTGTCACCCTTACCGGAGTGCCATGGCATCATTGTTCACAGCAACCTCTAACTCTTGGGCTCGAGCGATTCTCTTGCCTCAGCCTTCCCAGTAGCTGGGACTACAGGCATCTGCCACAATGCCCAGCTATTTTTAGAGGCAGGATCTCGCTCTGGCTTAGGCTGGTCTTGAACCCCTGAGCTCCAGCAATCCACCCACCTCAGGCTCCCAGAATGCTAGGATTACAGGCATGAGCCACTGTACCTTGCAAACTTTCTAATTCTTGACTGCCAATTTTGATTCCCCCAAAGCTGCCATTTCTCCCACGAGGATAATTTAATATCCTGCTTCACCTATTGGCAACATATCCCATAAAAATGCCATTTCTAACATCTTCATTCCAAACATTTCTTCCTATGTGAAGCATAGGTTCTCCCCAATCTCCTGAATCATTCCCAATAGTTGGGAATCAGATATGATGTTCCCCATACCTTCAACCCACTCAACATCTCACAAAGTTAAGTAACTACTTCTCAGGCTCCCCTCTGATTACCAACATTAGTGACACAATCAGGTCTCATTATTGCTCTCTGCCACACCATTCCATGTTTGAATTTTAAGCTCTCTCCATCTTTCCCTTGCCAATTGTCTACCAGTTGTATTCTGGATAGGCATGGAGAACTCTGAAAAATAAAACACCCTAGGTTTTTTGAAGATAGGACACAACCTTAATAAACTTGCACAAATATGGCCCCCAAACTAGGGGCCATATTAAAAGCACATATTTCACATTCATGGTTGTAGTACTTTTCACTGAGGGGTTCCCACTTAATCTATGTCCCACTCTGTCCCCTAGTGTAGGCTTCCAAGGAGAGCCCTGTCTACCAGGGGGAAATCTTCTTAATACTGGCAATGCCATTTGGCAGATACTGCAAAGTTCTTTTAGTAAAACTTTAGTAATAAACCATATCTTCTTAAAACAATGTTCTTTGTACCAAAGTTTGGTTTCATTGTCCATATGCTGGAACCATGAAGAATTCCTCCATAATATTCTTAGTGAACAAAGAAAGTAAAAAACTATAAAAGTAAGTTTGGCCCTGAGTAATTAGTCTTTAGCCCTAACAGCTTCAAGGTGAATTTCTCTTAAACCTCAATTTGTTCTAGAATAAGCACCATTTTTATTAAAGCCACCTATCTACATAAACTTCCTGCTGGATAAGTCTCTAAAATCTGTTGTTCATGAGTTTTTCCCCTTCTGTGCTCTAACCTTTAATCAAGGATGCTCTGTTTGTTGAACCTCTCTGGTAAAAACAGCATCTATTTGATTATCTGTCATGCTCTTAAATGTTTTGCTTGCTAAAATAGAACTCCAATACCCCTGTTTGGCTTTATCTTCCCTAAACTTTGTTCTATTGTCGTGGCTGGCTCTAGTTCCAGATTTGGGGCCCTCCTAAACAGCTATATTTTCTGAATTCTTTGGGTAATCCTTCCCTGGGGCAGTCTCTGACAGTTCATAGGCATTGCTGAAGAGGCTAAATAAATGTGCTATTGATAGTAAAAATAAGTAGGAGAAAAATGCTGAAAAAGAATTTATATGAACAAGAAAATTATATACAGAGTTTCAGACACGAATTTCTTCACTTCATTCCTAATTTTAAAATTGAGAATGACTTAAATGTTAAGAGTTAATTAACTTTTTCTAGGAATCCGTGAGACTACTTTGTCTTTCAACTAGTAATCAACTGAACTTTTAGAATTTGTTTGAGCTATAAATCTTTTAGTTTGAATGAATGAAACGTGCCTAAATATAATGGAATGTATGTATAGCCTTGCTGTGTTTTATAAATGTATTCTGTGATATTTTAAAAACTATTTTTTAGGTATTTCATAATTGTAGTTGTGTGGAAGAAACTGGTTTTCAGAATAAAAATTACTCTGCCCATTTGGGTGAATGCCCAAAAGAGGATGCTTGTACAAAGAAATTTTACATTTATATAACAGTGCAAGTCTTGAATGCTTTTTGCTCTGCACTTGGAGCCACCTCAATTGTCTTGCTAATTGTTAAGTAAGTATGACCTTTTTGAAACATTTTTATGTATATTAGATTATAAATACACCTAATGATATACATATTTTTCTGTAACATACAGGGAACTCAAATTGATATTTTGTTACACTTTAATTTTCTGAAAATGCATTTTCTTAGAATTATAGTGATACTTAATGCCATAATTAATAATTTTGCCTCTGATTCTTTCATCATGAAATCTAGATTCCATCCTTTTCCCTCTTACTAAGATTCTTTTAGTTTAAGTTGCCTGGCCTCTTGTTGGGCCTGTCATGGTTAGTTATCTATTGATTTCATGGGAAAAAAATCCAATATAATCAGACATAAATGTAAACTTCAGTCTCTGATGAAACTCCAAAGCTTTTAATCTACTCACAGCATGGCTTTCTGCCTAGTCTTCCAGCATGTAATCACAGACAAGTATATCAGGGTGGCTCATGCCAGCTGTGTGGGAGGCCTAGGGAAGAGGACAGAGGATCCCTAGAGGAGTTTGAGTCCAGCCAAGGCAATACAGCAAGATCCCATCTCTACAAAAAATAATAACCTAAAAAATTGCCCAGGCATGGAGGCATGTGCCTATAGTCCCAGTTACTCAGTAAGAGCTAGACGATCACTGCTGCAGCAGTGATCTGTGACTGTAGGAGTTTGAGGCTGCAGCAGTGATCTGTGATTGTAGGAGTTTGAGGCTGCAGCAGTGATCTGTGACTGCAGGAGTTTGAAGCTACAGCAGTGATCTATGATTGCACCATTGCACCACTACAGTCCAGCCTGGGTGACAGAGCAAAACCTTGTCTCAAAAAAAATGGAGGAAAACCTAAGTTGGCGATTGAGATGTGCAGCTGTGTGAAGTGTGAGGGAAAAGGGACTCAGAGAATGCTTCTCAAAGAAATGGCATTGGAACTAAGGGTCTAAAAAGCAAATAGGCCAAGTAAAGTGATTTTGCCCATAAGAGGAAAACTCTAATCAGTACAAGGTGGTGGGCAGGGAAGGAGGGAGCAGGAAGAGGGCAAGGGTGCGGAATGGGTGTTCCAAGTTAATGGGCAAAATGTTAGGGTACAGGACTGCACAATGACTCACCTAACTAGATCATTCCGGCTGTGTGTAGAAACTGTTTTGGGAAAACAAAAATGGAATCAGGGAAAACAGAAGACTGTGATCAGTTCAGGATAGGGGCTTGACTAAACATGGCGATAGTAAAGTGGGAAGTAATTTGAATTTCAAGTTCTCAATTCTGTTTTGTTATCTTTTTGGTTTTCAAGGCAAAACCAGTAGGGTTTGCTAATAATTGAATGTGGCATGTGAGGAAGAGCCTTTAAGAATGATCTCAAGTTTCTGCCCTGAGCTCTACAAGGATGGTGGTACTACTGAACAAAACGAGAAAGATTAAAAATAGGTTGGGGGAAGAGAAGCAAGACTTTGTTCTATCTCTATAAATAGATATCTAGTGACAATATCACCCCTATAATCCAACATGCGAGAGAATCACAAGAGCCAGAAACATAAATTTTGGAGTCAGCAACATGCAGATGATATTTAAGTCCGTGGCACTATGAGCTCTCATAGGAAGAGAGAAACAAGATACAGATAGAAACTGTGTACAGATAGAAACAAGATGCTGGAACTAAGAACCAGCAGGCACTCTAACTTCAAGGATCAAGGATCAAGAAGAAGAAATAAGGGATGGAAACTGAGAAAGCATTCCCTTGAGTTATGAGAAAAATCAGGAAAGGGTGGTATCCCAGAGCCAAATGAAGGCTGTGTCAGGAAGGAGGGAGTAATCATTTGTGTCAAGGGCTCCCAAAAGTTCATAGGAGTTAGGGACTAGGAAATGACCATTGGAGTTCAAAATAAAAGTAGTGCAAGAAGATGATAGGGGAGAGACGCTCTTTTGAAAAGAATCAAGAACAAATCAAGAAGGGGAAGTCCAGACAGCCAATAGGAAAACTTCTTTTTGGTAGTTATAAAAGGAAGCAGAGAAAAGATACAGTAGTTAGCAGGGTGGTAGCATCAAGAGTTGTGCCTGTGTTCAATGCTGAGTATAATAGCATACTTGTGTACTGACAAGGATCATCAGGTAGGGATTAAGGAAGTTCATCATGCAGGAAAGAGGGGGGCAATTTCAGAGGAAAGGGAACAAATGAACAAGCACATAACTAGTACACAGAGCTTTAACCTGGAGTAGAAGGGAAAGTTGCCCTTGTGTGGGTACAAAGCGGGTAAAAGTGCAGCTTTAGTGGTGTAGGAGTCCTGGAATTCTCTTCTGACTCCTTTCTCTGTTAAACAGAAAGCAAGGTAATCAATTGAGTGTGAGGAGTAAGGAAAGAAAGAGGCTTGAGAGGAGATCGGGAAATATAAACTTGGAGATTGGAGGAATACACTGAATGAGAAAATGGCCTAGTAAAACACAGCGGGATTGTACAAACCACCAAGTGTTTGTGGTTATGAATGTAAAGCGAGCACAGTCAGCATGTTCGAGTGACTTCTTTCAACAGTGCAGCTCTTTGGGTGTAGATACGTGGAAGGCAGAGAGTTGGATGAAAAGATTTTTGCTTGTCTGGTCTAATAAAGGATGAGAGAGACTAATAGTCCAGAGTTGTGCAGAGGAGTGGTTATAATGAAGTCAGGGTGAGAGAGGAAGTGAAGGGGTGAAACTAGCGATGGGCGGTGGCGAGGTCAGGGGAGTACAGGACCTGCAGAGCCCTGTGGGGAGGATCCTGCTGCAGCAGGTGTATTAGTGTGAGAACATCTAACCGACTGGAGGTGCTGATGAGGGCAGGCAAGCTCAAGGATTAGGAAAGGGTGTCCTGATTGGTCTGACTGGGGGGTGGAGGAGGGAAGACCTTGAGAGAAGAGGCCAAGAAACAGGAAGAGCAGAGCAGTGGGAGGATGGTCTGCCTGGATATTAAAGTGACGATAAGAAGGGGCAGAAATTGTTTTGGAAAAAATGACAGAGCACATAGAACCAAAATCATCAAGGAATGGTGGGAGTGGTAATGTGGCAGTCTGCAGATACCGTCGAGGAAAAAACACCTTTTGTATCAGTTCATTCAATATTTCAGTAAAAGTGGTGTTTCTGCTTCTTAGTCACTTCCCCCATCTCAGCCCACCCCCGCTACTACTGCTGGGATAAATTCATGTCACTTGGTATGTATTAGGTTGTCACAGAGATGTCATAGTTAAATACACTAGATACTAAAATACAGATAACTCTTGGGGACTCTCTGGTTGTGTTATGTAATTTATGAATCATATTAATAAACTTTTCTTCTTAACATTGATGACAGAAATTAAGCGATAAAAAGAGGTCTGCTAAGATGTATATGTAGGTAACAGTATCTACTCTTATTGTCTGTTTGTTTTTGTTTTTGCAGTTTTTGGCCAGGGCTGGCTTTGAACTCACCACCTCCTATATATGGGGCCAGCGCCCTACTCCTTTGAGCCACAGGCACCGCCCATATCCGTTCTTTTGATATGATCTGTCTTGCCCAGTCAGAACACATGAAATTAGTTTCTTCATAGCCCTAGTCAAATTCACTCCAAATATTTTCTCACAGGATTTTCATAAGCACTAAATATGAAAATGTTAAAGTGTCTTGAAATCAGAACGGATTGAATACATAAGAGGATAATAATTATTATCATTAAAGTATTTCCCTTTTTAAAACAATTGAAATGTAACTTTATATAACATGAACCATTCACTTTATGGTTTTCATTCTCTTATGAAGACCAATAATACTGAGAAGTATTTTAACATTGAACTCTGTCTGATATTTGAACAGCGTTAAATGTTGCCTTGCCTTTATCTAATTTCAGGAATGTTCAACCTGAATTGAAATCACTTGCAATGGGTTTCCATTCACTGGTTATACGATCACTAGGTATGGAAAATACATAGATTATTAACTTAAGATATAAATATTCATGTCAAAGCTTAAAAACCAAATGTAATTCCGTTTTGGTTATAAGAAAGTAAAGAAAAAGGAATAAGCAAGAATCATTTCTATTTTTGCGGTAAACCAAAATGGTAAGAGACAAACAAAAATTGAATGACCTAAAAGAGAAAGTGATTGTTAATGCTAGTTAAAGTCGATCTGTAAAGGCAAAGGAATCATCGTATTTGTGTTACACTCTTTCTAATGGAAAGATAAGCAGCCCCCCAAATGTTTTCACTTTCAGACAAATAGGAATGTTTCTTTCACCCTATCAGAGGGAAGGGCCTTCCATCTAAATTAATGTATTATTTAAGGAAGGACCAAAGCAGCGTGGGAGGTCTGGGAATCTGGCCAGGCTGAGGTGAAAAACAACAGAAGCTGACATGAACTGTGCCACTTCCCACCGCCTAGTTCTGTAAGGCTGGGCAGCTAACCTTTATCAATAATTAAAGATGAAAAAGAGAATGAGAACTCAGACTCTACAACTGGGCATCTTGGATTAAGAGAGTGTTCTGAACAAAAGAAAGCTCAGCAGATTGATGTTTATATTGGCAAATGGTAGGCCTGAAGACTGCAGAGGCTAAAGGCCTATTTACAAATATTCAAAGGTGACAAGTAAAAAATTTAGGAAATTATTCTTTTCCTCTTGTTGCCATTTGCCAATTGTATTACATAGATGCCTGTTATTGTTGGAGAATTTCTAACCAAGCCCCTGTGAATGCCCCTTTGTAAGAACAACAAACAGTATATGCTTATTCATGGAAAATAGGAAAAGGGCATCTTAATCTTTAGATTGTGGCAGAGGATTGATTATTGACCCAGAGGAAACCCCTGGTAGCAGAAGGAAAAGTAGGGCAAGTCAATCCCTGGGACTCTTGGCAAGCAAAGAAAGGAATATAACTCCATGTTCAAATGGAGATTTGAAAATTACAATGGAGGGGTTGTCCAAGAAGTGTATTAAGGGTCAAGATCACAGATCCTTAAAGGTAAAAATGAAGAAATATACAGGAAATAAGAAAGAAGATAGAGGTGCCCAGGATTCCCACCAGCTCTCTTCCCAACTTTCTCTTTTGTGTATCTCTCGTCTTCCAGCCTCTACACACCCTGGTGGCTGTCTACCTCCATACCCAATGGAGATGCCTCACTCCTAGAACCTAAGCTATAGATACTAAAAATAGAGTCTGGGGAGTTAGTACTCCTTCTGATTGTTGAAATGAGACTATGAGAATGGAAGAATTCCCAAATGTATCAATAAGAAACATCACCCAGTTATATTTGCCAAATGTTCCTTGAATTGACATCTTCTAATCTCATGTTGTAGGAGGAATTCTAGCTCCAATATATTTTGGGGTTCTGATTGATAAAACCTGTATGAAGTGGTCTATGAACAGCTGTGGGAAACGAGGGACTTGTAGGATATATAACTCTGCTTTATTTGGGTAAGTTGTCATAAATACACTTCATTAATTGATTTTTCCTTCAACTATATTGATTTCTAAAAGATAAAGTTTTCATTATAATAATATTAATAGTGATAACCACCATTTAATGAATGCTTACTTTCTATTCAGTATTTTATCAGGAAATCTGGTGTCTCATTTCGATTCTCATAGAAACTGTAGGAAATGAATATTTTCTTTTCCCTTAAATATAAACAAACTAAGATTCAAGGATAATAAATAACTTGTACAAAAATCTCACAGATAAAAGAAAAATAGCTAGAATTTGTACCTGGATCTGTTTTCTTTCAAAAACTTTCCTTATACTAAAATGTGTGCGTGTATAAAATTGCCTGTGGCTTCTCTAGAAAGATACAAAATGACCAAATAACCAGTAAGGGCTCTGGTCATAAGTCAATAAGGAAATAAAAGGGAAAAAATGTTTCTGTAATCTGAGAAGACATGACTTCTCGTTTCATTGGTAGGAATGTAAAATGGTGCAGCCATGTTGGCAAACAATCTAGAATTTTCTTATGGAGCAAAACTTATAGGCGTATTACATGATTAAGTAATCATGCTTCTAAGTATTTACCTAAATTGGTTAGAAACTTATCCACACAGAAAGCTGCACTTGAGTGTGAAAAAAGGGAAGCATCCAAAGTGTTCTTCAATAGGTGAATGGATAAGCAAACTGGGGTGCACTCGTACAATGGAATATTATTCAGCAATAAAAATAAATGAGCTGTCAATGTGCAAAAAGACCAGAAGGAAACTTTAATGTATATTGCTAGGTAAAAGAAGGCAGTCTTCAAAAGCTTCAGATTGTGTGATTCCAACTGTATGATCTTCTAGAAAAGGCAAAACTATGAAGAAAACAAAAAGATCAGTGGTTTCCCGAGGCTCAGTGGGGAGAAGGAAGAGACGAAAAAGTGGGTCACGGGGCATTTTCAGGACCTGAAACTATTCTGTCTGAAAGTATACGTAGTTAATTGTAGATACATAACATTATGTATTTGTGAAGTCTACAGGACTGTACAACATAAAAAGAGAGCTCTAATGTAGAATATGTACTTATTTTTATTTAATAAAATAAATTTATTAATGTATTGGTATTTGTTTATCAATTGTAACAAATGTATCACACTAATACATGATATTAATAATAGGAAAAACTGGGTATGTGTGCAGGGCAAGGAGTATATGGGAGCCCTCCATACTTTTTACAGTTTTTCTGAAAACTTAAAATTGCTCTTAAAAAATAAGGTATCTTTTTTTTTTTCCCCCGCAGTTTTTGGCTGGGGCTGGGTTTGAACCCGCCATCTCCAGTATATGGGGCCAGTGCCCTACTCCTTTGAGCCACAGGTGTCGCTCCTAAAAAATAAGGTATCTTAAAAGGATAAATCATCCAACATTTTCCAATGAAAAAGAATGACTAGTGCCCATGAAACAAACAAAAAGATGCTCGAATTCATTGATAACAATAGGATTACAATTAAAACCCACCCAGATTGTCAGCAATCAAAAATGTTGATTATGTACCGCATTTGGCAAAAGTACATCCTTTGAGCCAACAACAGTGCTTCTAGGAATATTTAGTAATATGGAACTCCCTTCACTGTATATTGTCATTGGAAATACAAGCATGAACAGTTCCAGGGAGTATGCTATCCTTTATGTGAACGCGTGGTACTTTTTTCGTTCAGGGTGGACCTCTGGAGAAAACTCCCTGATCAAATTCACTGAAATACCTTTTATTTGATGTGTAAATTCACCAATACCCCCAGCAAATAGAGCTCCAGCTTCTTCCGCAATTCTCCTACTGAGGCAGCACTCACTATCTCACAGACTTTTCCACAAAACTTTTTACAATTCAAATTATGGAAATAAATTTACCAAAAATAAACCTAGTGAATTTAACTTTATGATTTTAAGACAGTGTTTATTTTTAATTTGAATCATCACTCATGTCCAGGACAGTTGATGAGATGCACCTTAAAAATTCCTCCCTGTGATTACCACCAAGTCCAAGCACTAACATAACACATTTTGTGATGCTTTATATTGATTTCAATGAACAAAAAACCCTTAGAAACATTTTTTCACCATAATAGTTTCCTTTTTCTTTAGTGAAAACTTAGGAAAAACTAAAATGGAATTTGATTTTGCTTTTGTTTTTTTTTTTGAGACAGAGTCTCACTATATCGCCCTTGGTAGAGTGGTGTTACAGCTCAAAGCAACCTCAAACTCTTGGGCTTAAGTGATTCTCTTGCCTCAGCCTCCCAAGCAGCGGGGACTACAGGCTCCCACCACAATGCCCAGCTATTTTTTTATTGCAGTTGTTATTGTTGCTTTAGCTGGCCCAGGCCAGGTTTGAATCTGCCACTCTCGGTATATGTGGCTGGCGCCTTAACCACTGTGCTACAGGTGCCAAGCCAGTATTTGAATTTTTTAAATATTAAATCCTTTTATTAACTAATTCTTCTCATTGAACAAATATTATGATATCAAATTTTTACACACAAAGACCTTTGTCACCATTATGACATGTGCCCAGTGTGCACACACCCATTTTTCTTGTATACTTAAAGTTATGACCAATTCTGCAAGATTATTATTAAGCTTTAAAGAACCAGTGACTGTATTTCCTCACATATTTATTACCACTTTCTTTGCTTTTCATTCCTTCTTGCAACTCATATTCCATCTAGGGTTACTTTCCTTCTGACTGAAGTAGATGTTTTAAAATGTCTTTTAGTATGTTCTTTTAGTTACAAATCATCAATTTTAATTATTTGGGAAATGTCTTTATTTCGATCTTATATTTAAAAGATATATATTCAGGGCAGAAAACTCTAAATTGACAGTTGTTTTCTCTCGGCACATTGAAGACATCATTCTATTGTCTGCTAATTTCCGTTTTGCTGTAATGAGTTGTCTGTTAACTGTTTCTCTTATTTTTTTAAGGTAGTCTGTCTTCTCTATCTGGATTCTTTAAATAGTTTCCCTTTCTGTTTGGCATTCAGCAGTTTCACTAGGAGGTGTCTAGGTACGGATTTCTTCTTAATTATCCTTCTTAAGAATCAGTGAGCTTCTGAAATCTGTGGATTGACATATGCAGTATGCAGAAAAACAGCTCCCCAAACTCGTCTGTGTCTTAACATGTAAATATGCTGTGAAAGAAAGTTGCTAATCAGCTGACTTGAAGATAGGAGTATTATTTGGTTGGGCCCAATGTAACTACAGGGATTCTAACTAATACAAGAGGGAGGCAGAAGAGGAGGTCAGAGGGATGTGACATGAGAAGGACTCAGCCCACTGTGGATGGCCTTGAAGATAACAGAAAGTGGCCAGGAGCCATGGCATGCAGGTGGCCTTAAGAAGCAGGAAAAAAGGCGAGGAAACAGATTCTTCCTTAGAGCTTCCAAAACAGGAACAGAGCCCTGTGAACACCTTGATTTTAGCCAAATAAGACAGCTCTCAGGCTTCACTTCCAGGGCATGCTTCAGGCGTAGTTCGTATATCCTTTCTCTCACAAAGTTTATGCTATTGCTGCCAGCAGGCAATAATCACCCCTCTTTAGAACACTCAATAGCACATTCTACCTCACTCGTGGCCCATATCACTTTCCTTTGAATATTTTTGGTCATTGCTAGATTGTCTAAAGGGGAATTTTAAAAAAGAGCAGTGTATTTACAACCAAATGCAACCAACGTTAAATGATTATCTTATGATTTTTCAGTAGACTTTATTCTTTAGAACTGTTTTAGGTTCACAGCAACATTGAGGAGTAGGTATAGTGATTTCCCATACCACCTGCCCCCACACATGTGTGCATAGCCTCCCCCATTATTAGTTATCTCCCATCAGGGGAATACATTTGTTATAATTGATGAACCTGTATTGTCACATCTTAATCACCCAGAGTATATAGCTTCCGTCTTGGTGTTGTACTTTTTATGGGTTTGGACACTTGTGTAATAACCCGTATCCCATACTACAGAATAGCCTCACTGTCCTAAAGCTACTCTATGCTCTGCCTATTTATCCCTTCCACCTCTCTAATCCCTGGAAACTACTAATCTTTTTAATATATCCATCGTGTTGCTTTTTCCAGGTCACACAGTTGGGATTATACAATATGTGGCCTTTTCAGACTAGCTTCTTTAACTTAGTAATATGTGTTTAAGTTTCTTCCATGTGTTTTTATTGCTTGAAAAGTCATAACAAAACCCTAGACCATCTAGATTTTCTCCGTGTCTTCTGGAACATTTATAGTTTCTTGTTCTACAATTTGGTCTGTGATTTATTTTGATTTAATTTCTATGAAGAGTCTTGTCTAAATGCATCATTTTGTAGGTGGATGTCTAATTGTTCCCGCACCATTTGCGGAAAAGATTAGCTTCTCTCCTTTGCATTGCCTTTGTTCTTTATTAAAGATCAGTTGCCTATACCTAAATGGAGGTGGGTCTATTTTGGGCTGTCTATTCTGTTCCATCAATCTATTTGTCTATTATGCACCCAAGCCACATTGTCTTGATTACTACAGCTTTATAGTAAGTCTTGAAGTCAAGTAGTATCACTTTGCTCTTCTCTTTAAGTATTCTCTTGGATGTTCTTGTGTTTTTTCCCCCTCTTTTCATAAACTTTATAGTTTGTTAATATCCAAAAAATAACTGGGATTTTGACTGGGATAGCCCGGAGTCTATAGGTCAAGTAGGGAAGAATTGACATCTTGAGAATATTGAATCTTTGTATACCGTATGTGAACATGGAATATCACCGGAGTTTTGTAGTTCTCTGCATATAGCTCTTGTATATATTTTATTAGACTTATACCTAAGTATTTCATTCAGGGGAGTGCCAATGTAAATGGTAGTATGTTTTTTAATTTCAAATTTCACTTGTTTGTTGGTGACACATAGGAATAAGTTTGACTTTGATATATTCATCTTCTATCCTGCAACCTAGCTATAATTGCTTATTAGTTCCAGGAGTGTTTTTTTCTATTATCTGAAACTTTCTATATAGACATTCACGTCATCTGCCAGCAAAGTTTTATTTTTCCCTTAAGAATATATACACATTTTATTTCTTTTCCTTTTTTATTGCATTAGCTAGGACTTTTGGTACCCTGTTGAAAAATAATGATGGCAGGAGATATTCTTGCATTGCTCCTGATCTTACTGGGAAAGCTTTGAGCGTCCTGGTTTTTGAATTAGGGTAGTGTTGCCCTCGTGGAATGAGATAGGAGCTTTCTTGCAGCTTCTATCCTCTGAATGATATTGTGGAGAACTGGTATAATTTCTTCTGTAAGTTGATAGAACTCACCAGTGAACCCATCTGAGCTCGTTGCTTTCCATTTTATTAAGTTATTAAGTATGAAATGTCAATTTCCTTAAGTACTAAGTCTGACAGTTGATAGCTTGGATATTTCACTTTGACATTTCTTGTTCTATTTTTATTCGGAAATGCATTTGAATATATGCATTCGAAGGAGAAGGTACATTCTCTTTCAAATGCATATTTTGGCTTGTGATTATATTTCAAACTTTTTTTAGAGTAATTTTTGTGAAACCATGGATAAGTAAAAAACATTGTGTTACTTTTTAATATGAGTTCCATTATAAAACCAATGCAGTGCAGACATGTTGAAATATCAACAAAGTGTTTGGGAAGGATGTGGCTAATGATCTAACAGTACATTGATGGCCTGAGAAGTGCCATTCTGGTGATTTTAATCTTGAAAATTAGCCTCATGTAACCTAAGAATATTGTGGATAATGATGAACTCAAAGCTACAGCGGAAGTGAATCCATCTCAACATTCATGTGAATTAGCAGCAAGGTTTGGCATTACCGTTTAAAACCCAATTATAGCACAAGAATACAGGAAAAAGGGAACTGGAAGGGAGGGGAGGAGAGACAACGGGTGGACGGAGGGCAATTGGTGGGATCACATCTACGGTGTATCTTAGAAGGGTACTGGTGAAACTTATTAAATGTAGAATATCAATGTTTTCATATAGTGATTAAGAAAATGCCATGAAGGCTATGTTTAACAGTTTGACCAAAATATTTCAGATTGTATATGAAGTCAGCATATTGTGCCCCATGATTGCACTAATGTACAGAATTATGATTTAATAAAATTATAAAAAAAATAATATTGGATCACTTGAAACAAATTAGCAAGATAAAGAAGCTGGATAGATGGGTTCCACATGAACTAAATAAGCATCAGAAGCAAAATTGCCTGGAAGGCAATTTTTCTTTGTTGTCATGATATAAAAGCGAACCATTTCTATACTGTATTGTTATATGTAATGAAAATGGATTCTTTTTGACAACTGCAAACACCCAGCACAATGGTTGGATAAAGACAATGAGTCAAAACACAGTCCAAAACTGAATATTCACCAAAAAAAGCTAACGGTGTCTGGTGGTCCAGGACTGGCATGATCCATCTTCATGAAACCAGGTCAATCCATTACAGTGGATGTCTACTGCAACCAATGGGTAAAAATGATAAGGATGCTTGTGATTAAGCAGCTGATATTGGTCAATAGAAATAGGTTGATCTTTTGCTAGACAATGCTATTGCACAAACAATGCTGCTCAAACTATAGAAACTCGATTTAGAAAAACTCTCTGTCATCCGCTGTACCTTGCACCAATTGACTACCACTTCTTCCAGGCTTCGAACCAGTTCTTGCAAGAAAAAATATGAAATTCTCAAAAAGCTATGAAAAATGCCTTTCAGAATTTCTTTGCCACTTGGTCTCTAGGTTTCTTCACTCTGGTATACACAAGCTACTATTAAGATGACAAATCAGTGGCGATTGTTTAGGCACATACTTTGATTAATTGTACTGCTTCTCTCTCTCTCTCTCTCTTTTTTTTTTTTTTTTTTTACACATAGTCTCATTATGTCACCCTCCGTAGAGTGCTCTCGTGTCACAGCTCACAGCAACCTCAAACTCTTGGGCTTAAGCGATTCTCTTGCCCCAGCCTCCCAAGTAGCTGGGACTACAGGCTCACACCACAATGCCTGGCTATTTTTTTATGTAGTTGTTTAGTTGGCCCGGGCTGGGTTGGAACCCGTCACCCTCAGTGTATGTGGCTAGTGCCATAACCACTGTGCTATAGTACCAATTGTACTGCTTCTTGTTTGAGATATAGTAAACTAAACTTTTGATTCAAATTGGATATTTCAGATTTAATGACTAATAAAAAGCTAGTAGTTATTGATTCAATTTCTTTAATAGGTATAGGCCTATTTAGATTGTCTATTTTTTCTAACATGAATTTGAGTAGTGTGAATCTTTTACGTACTTGGTCCATTTCATCTAAATTATTGTAATTGTGTGTATCATGTGTTCATAATATTCTTTTTCTAAGCCTTTTAATGTCTACAGGATCTGCAGTGATGTTCCCTTTTTCATTACTGTTATTATTATGTCTCTTCTGTTTTTATCATAGTTAGCCTGGCAAGAGGCTTATTGATTATATTGATCTTTTCAAAAGAACAGCTTTTGGTTTTGTTGATTTTCTCTGTTGATGTTTTCAATTTCCTTGATTTCTTCACTAAATTTTGTTCTTTCTTTTTTTTCTGCTTATTTTAGGTTCTAATTTGCTTTTATATTTCCAGTTTTCTAAGATAAAAGCTTAGGTAACAGATTTCAGATTTTTCCTCTTTTTATAAATTTCCCTGTAAGCACTGTTTTTGCTTCATCTCACAAATTTTGTTAAGTTTTCATTTTTATTTAGCTCAAAATATTTTCAAATTTCTTTTAAAATTTCTTCTTTGGCTTAGGTATTATTTAGAAGTGTATTGTTTCATCATCACAAATTTGGGGATTTTCCAATTATCTTTGTTTATCAACTTCTAGTTTGATTCCATTGTGTGACGGCAGACATTGTACGACTTCTATTTTCTTTGTTAAGATATGTTTTATAGCCCAGAAAGTCGTCTATCTTGATGAATATTTCATATCAGCTTGAGCATGTCTTCTTCTCAATGTAATGTAATGTGTGGTTAGATGAAGTACTCTATAGATGTCCGTTATATACTATTGATTGATGGTGTTATTGTCCTTCCTGATTTTTGACTGCTAGAACTTTGCATTTCTCATAGAGAAATGTTGAAATATTCAACCATAATTCATCTACATGTTGTAGATTCATCTATTGTAAGTCCTCACTTAATCTTATCGATAGGTCTTAGAAGCTGACTTAAAGTGAAATAGTACATGATACGCTGCAGAAATTTGACTCTAGGTCATAACAATTAACCTACAGTAAAAATTGCTTTGTTATATAGTTCATCATTTCACTTAAAGCCACAGTTTCTAAGAACCTATAGACAATATTTAGTGAGTACTTGCAGTAGTTCTCCTTGAAGTTTTTTTCCTCACATATTTTTACACTATTGTTGCATGAATGATGTGGGAGGCAGTGTTGCCGAGAGTAAGACCTGCAATTGAAATTGAGAATAAGGGAGGCCACAGCTCTCTTTGGCATGTAGCAAAACTTCTTTATTTTACCACAGCTTATATAGGCAATACTACACGTACACACCATTAATCAATAACCTAATGACTCAAACACCAAGACCCAGGCCCTAACCACTTGGTGCCAGGGTGTCTACTGATTAACCGATAACTACACTCCTAACTTATCTAAAGTTATAATTAAAAAATAACAAACCAAAAAACAAAACTCCAGGGGATGAAGGCGATACAATGCTTGACCTTTAACAGACTATCTGGAGGTAGTAATCCATCTTTAGAGAGTAGTCTGGAAATTCCTGAGATATACAGAAACCTGCTTGCAGGCTCTGCCTCCTATGTGACTAGATTCCTAGCCACTATGGAGTTCTATCCAGGCTTTTTCCTTTCTAACTCACAAAGACTTCAAACTTACACTCACAGAATTAATCTGTATAAAGGCTTTTTGCCTACACACTATAGTTTGAGGTGCTTATGTGTTGAGGATTGTTATGTCTTTTTTTTTTTTTTTTACTATTTTACTCATTTTTCTTACTTTTTAAAGTTAAATAATAGCTATGTACATTAATGCAATCATGGGGTACAATGTTCTGGTTTTATACACAATTTGAAATACTTTCCTCAAACTGGTTAACATAGCCTTCACTGCATTTTCTTAGTTATTGTGTTAAGACATTCATATTCGGCTCAGCACCTGTGGTTCAACGGGCTAAGGCGCCAGCCATGTACACCTGAGCTGGCGGGTTCGAATCCAGCCCAGGCCTGCCAAACAACAATGATGGCTGCAACCAAAAAAAATGGCCAGGCATTGTGGCAGGCGCCTGTAGTCCCAGCTACTTGGGAGGTGGAGGCAAGAGACTCGCTTGAGCCCAGGAATTGGAGGTTGCTGTGAGCTGTGATGCCACAGCACTCTATCCAGGGTGAGAGCTTGAGGCTCTGTCTCAATAAAAAAAAAAGAAAAGAAAAAAAAGAAAAGAGGCAAAAGCCAAATAAATACAATCAGAAATTAAGAGAGACATAGACTAAAGCCTAAAGTGAATGGATGATTTCCTGAAAACACACAACCTCCAGAGATTGAACTGGGAAGAAACAAAACTCTCCAATAGATCAATAATAAGCAGTGAGATTGAATCGGTGATTAAAAAAAAAAAATTCCTGAAACAAAAAGCTCAAGATCAGTTGAACTCACAGCTGAAGTCTACCAGATGTACAAAAAAGAACTGGTGCCAATCCTACTGAAATTGTTCCAGAAGATTGAGAAAGATAGAATCTTCTGTAATGCATTCTATGAAATCACTATCACACTGCTACCAAAGACAGGAACAGAAGCAACAAATGAAGAAAACTGCAGACCAATGTCTCTGATGAACATAGACTCAAAAATCTTCAACAAAATACTAGGGAACTGAATTCAACAGCACATCAAAAGGGTAATTCACCATGATCAAGCGGGTTTCCTCCCAGGGATGCATATGGTTTAACATATGCAAGTCAATAAAAGTGATTCAACGCATAAACAGAGTTTAAACAAAAAGTATATGATCCTCTCAACAGATGTGGGAAAAAAGTATTCAATAAAATTCAGCAGCCTTTCATGATAAAACCCCTCAAAGAGCTTCATGTAGAAGGATTGTACCTCAAAATAATAATAAACCCATAGTGGACATCATACTGAATGGGGAAAAGTTGAAAGCATTCCCCCTAAGAACTGGAACAAGACAAGCGTACCCACTGTCACCGTTTCTACTCAGCGTAGTGCTTGAAGTCCTAACCAGAACAATTAGGTAACAGGAAGAAATAAAGGGCATTCAAATTGGAAAAAAGGAAGTCAAATTATCACTGTCTGCTAATGATATGTACTTATATCTAGGGCATCCTATGGACTCTTCCAAAAGACTTGTAGACCTTATAAATTAATTCAGCAAAGTGGCAAATTATAAAATTAACATACCAGGCCAGGCACAGTTGCTCACACCTGTCATTCTAGCACTGTGGGAGGCCAAGGTGAGTGGATTGCCTGAGCTCATGAGTTTGAGACCACCCGGAGCAAGAGCGAGACCCCATCTCTAAAAAAAATTAAAAAGAAAAATTACCTGTGGACTACAATGCACACTATTCAGTTACTAAAAGCCCATGGCTCAGTGCCTGTAGCACATTGGTAACAGCTCCAGGCACATACATCGAGGCTGGCAGGTTCAAACATGGCCCTGGCCTGCTAAACAACAATGACAACTGTAATAAAAAATAGCCTGGCATTGTGGCAGGCGCCTGTAGTCCAAGCTACTTGGGAAGCTGAGGCAAGAGAATTGCTTAAGCCCAAGAGTTTGAGGTTGCTGTGAGTTGTGACACCACAGCACTCTACTGAGGGCGATGTAGTGAGACTCTGTCTCAAAATAATAATAATAATAATTTTAACAGCCCATACTTTAGAACTATACAATATATACACATAATGGAATTCAGCTTGTACCCCCTATATCTATTAAATTTTTAAAAAATAAATAAACCATAGAAACAAAAAAGATCTGAAGCAAACACAAAAATAAATTGGCTATGTTAGGCTGCTATACTTTATTAATTTGTTATGGAATTATTAAGACAAAGCGAACTTATTATGATTAATGAGTTAATATTAATAGTAACAGGAACAAACATGTGCCCTGCAAGGAAGTGGCCCTGTTGGCTCTGTGAGGGCAAAATTACATCTGTCACGTTCCCTCTTTATCCTCAGGGTTTGAACCCATAGAAGAAAGAAGCCAGGTGAGTTTATAAGCAAGCAGTGCCCCATATGAAATTTGAATAATATTTCACCACCGTTATATGTCCAAATAAATCATCTTTGATTTTAAAAAATCACAGAATTAAAAATTTCACTAAGGTTCCCTGGATGGTTTCAGGTAGAAATGTTTTTCTGGTGAAAGCTAAAAACAATCACCATAATTTAGTGTTTTTTCTAACTTACAGAGACCTCATAGCATAAAAATAAATGTAAGAGCAAACTGTGACTAACTCTTAAAAATAGAAGCTATGTTATCTTAGCAAATCCATTGATTACAGTCAGTCTTATACTTCTGTTTTCAGCCGTACTCCTTTATTTGGACAACACTACCCTTTTGTCTAGATGCAAGGGCACATCTCACACTAGGGAACATACACGCGCGCACACACACACACACACACACAATTAAAATTGGAGTCAACACTTACAAGGAGGCTTTGAGTCAGTTTGCAAAATGCAACACATTGACAAACAGCACAATTAGAAGGACAAAGGTCATTTAATGGGACCAAAGGGTGCTGTATCTAGCTGCAAGTGATATGACCCCCAACTAATGGCCCCCAACTGGCCAAGGACTTGGTTCTGAGGTTATCAGCAACTCAGTCAGAAAAGCAAAGCGTATTAGCTTTAGGGTCAACTATAGTTTTGCCTCTTTCAGGCAAACACTTCCTGGGAATTGACCTATAATATTGGTTGTCTGGGTATTTGTAGAATAGTCAGTGTCCCCAGCTCAGCTTTGAACAAGACGTAGAAATAGATGTTCTTTTAGAATGACTGAGAATATAGAGCCAATGACCCAGACGCCCAGAGAAGGGAAGACAGGAGACATGTCACTCGTGCTGCCATAATGTGCTAGGGGTCCACATGCTCTCTTCCTCGTGGGTGTGTTTTCCAGGGCCTGGTTCCCTGGAAAGAAAAAGCTCTGTGCTGCCTGGTGACCTCATCAGATGCCCTCCACTACTTAACTTCCTGCCCCAGGGGTGTACTCCACAGCCTTCGGCACCACTCTCCCTTCTGCTCCCAACTGGCTGGAGGGATGGAAAGATGGCTCAAGATCAGGCCCCCACTGTCCATTTGGCCCACCCAGAAACTCAAGAACCTTCCCTGTATGGAGAGTGGAGGTGAGGCTTGCCTTCCCCCACCATCTCTCACCAATTACTTTCACCTGCTCAGAAGACCCAGCAATCCAGCCCACAAAGTGAGTCCCCCTTGCTTCCAGGGAGCCAGTCTCCTGGAGCCCCTCTCACTAGGATGGTGGAGTTACCACCTCCTATAGGTGGGGAAGTTACCCACCTATAGGAGGTGGTAACTTTCCACTTGGAAACTCAATTCCAAAGTCTCCAACAAATTCCACTAATTCTTTTTATATTGGCTGGCAGTCAGTGGGTAATGAGTTAGTTGGAAAGGCAAACCATCTGAGAAGTATATGGCCCCTCTTCAGTTTCCATGTGGCATTTATCTCCTACTGTCCATCATTCAAAGACAAAGTTACAAAGTTCTGTGTAACGTCCTCTTGACATACCCCAATTACGCTCTCTGTTGATCTAAGTATTTGCCTCCCTTTCCAGACTTCATCCTCCATGAAGGCTGGCACATGTCTTCCCATCTAGCATATCTAAAGGACTGGATAAATATTTCAGCGAACAGAGCCAATTTAAGATTGGGATTTCATTTCATTTGCCATGAAATCGTTAATTGCCAGCTTTCATTTTAGCAGAGCTTTTATGATACAGAGAAAAATTAATTAGATAGGTACTTCTGAACTTGTTGAAAAGCTGAATGGGGAGAAATGCATTCTTTGGATCATCAAAGTCTGGCTGTGTGGCACAGATAGAACCAGAGAGGGCAGCCTCAGCTGGCCTCTTCCAAAGTACTGGGCCGGGTGGCTGGATGAAAAGAGGGCTTGGCTGTCTGAGCTTGCAGGAGGGAGATGAGTCCTAACAGGTGGCTCTCCTTTTGTCACTGTGAGATGAAAGCAATGACAGAGTGAACAGAGATGAGACTGTCCTCCTGTAAGAACTTGGGTTTAATTGGTTCTACAGCAACTACATATGTCACCCACATGGCTTGGAATGGCCAGATGTAGGTCAGGAAAGCACAGTGCATTGTAGTCCCATCTCAAAAAGAGGTCAGATATTCCTCTTCAATCCTCTTGAAAATGCCAATTGGTACATTTCTGGGGAAGAGTTTGACAGTTGTTTCTAAGAGTGTAACCATGTACACTTTAGATCAAGCAATACCCCTTGTAGGAATTGTTCTCGAAGACATTTTCAGAAATGGGGCACATGTGTATATAAAGAAATGGGTGAATGTTCACCTATGTGTATTAATTAACTTACTATGTTGATTAATATGAGGGGATGGTATGTAGTTGTTAGAGTCACATTGCATTCAGTAAAATGTGAAAATCTCCATGATACCCTAAGGGAAAGATGCCAGTACAAAACAGTGCTGTTCACTCATCTGGAAGCTGTCTGGACACAGACAGGAATGTTAACAGTGTTGATCTCTGAGGATCGTGTGGATATGGTGGCTCACTTTATTTCCCACACTTTTTTGTTTTTCCTATTTTTTGCAATAAATGTGGACTACTTTTGCAATCGAAAGAAAACAGTAAATGATGTTTTAAAGAAGAATAAATAAGATCCAGGGGAGAACCTGACTTATTATTTATAGCTAAAGACAGTTAAGACTGAAGGAGGCTTGGCCCAAATGGACTTGTAGGTTGATAAAAGGATCGCCAGGGTATAGGACGATTCCTTCATTCTGATGAGGAAGGCAGCATTCTTTGGACTATAATCTGCTTGAATAACATTCCTGTGGTGTGTGGATGTTCAGAGGAGAATTATAGGGAGAAAAAAAGGCAATGAGCTGACTGGGATTTAACAAGACAGTAATACCAATGTTAGGTTCCAGCCTGACTTTTGGTTGCTTTAATTATGTTTATCAGTAAATATTTGCACATATATCACAGTGGTTAACAGCTTGGGCTCTTAAATTTCTTTTACATCTCTTTTACTCACCAACCTTGAGACCTTGGCAAACTAATCTTTCTCAGCTGCCCCCCAGTGAAATGAGGATGATTGTAAAATAATTTCACCCACCCTGTATGGTTGTGAAGACTGAGCGAAATAGTCCATCTAAAGCATCAAGAATGAAACACTTTACATGTATTATGAGTCCAATCGAAATTACCCATTACTATTAGTGTTATCATAAATAAGTTCCTGTACCATATTACAGTAAAAAAAAAAAAAAGTCAAAATTGAAAAAAAATAAAATGAAACCAACCTGGGAGTCAGAAATCCTAAACTAGAAGACAGAACCTCACCATGTCATAGGGGTGTGACTCGGACCACAGATGTGACTTTTCAGAAACCCTTTCACAAGGATAGAGCAGCCGTCTCTCTGTCCTCCTTCTTCACAACACTGTTGTCAGGGTCAAGTGACAAAAAATTATTATCCTGACCAACAGAATTTAGCCTGGAAATATGCCACCCTTCTCCCATGGTACAAGTCTTCAACCCTCCTCTTGCTTAGGATGATAATGGGTTATAATGGCTTTTAAATTCTCTCACCTGTGTGATGGAAATATCTAACACAGTTACAGTAGCTCATCTGTAGGTCTCTGTTGTGGAAATATGGCATAGAGTACATTCACTTTTGTGTATTATACAAACAAACCAGAAAACCTCCAAATGATCACCAGAAAAGCTTTTTTAGATGAATTTCTGTCCATATGTGCAATCAGATATTTTGTTAGGCCTAAAAATAGATATGTATAGGAAAAACGATGTGGTCTAGATTTAAAGAAGAAGACACAAGATCGAAGTCATGTTGTATAGAAAGGAATTTGGGGGATGGGCTATAAACTAAGACTACTTACCAACTCCAAGTTATTAGGAAAATCAAGTTAGTATTACAAAAATTCCATAAAGAAACCCAGAGCTAGTAGAAGGCAAATGCTTTTTCAGCAAACAGGACCAGACCACTTTGTTCACACATACACTCAAAAAAAAAAAATCATAGTTATATTACTATAAAGGTTGTGAATATATGAATCTGTAGAAAAACAAGATGGGCATTTCAGAAGGAAATTAGCAATTTTTTTTTTTTTTTAAAGACAGAATCTCACTCTGTTAGCCTAGCTCACAGCAACCTCAAACTCCCAGGCTCAAACAACTCTCCTACTTCAGCCTCCCAAGTAGCTGGGGCTACAGGTGCTCACCATGACGCCCAGCTAATTCTCTACTCTTAGTAGAGATGGGCTCTCATTCTTGCTCAAGCTGGTCTTGAACTCCTGACTACAAGCGATCCTCCTGCCTTGGACTCCCAAAGTGCTAATGGGAGGGACGTGTTATTTCAGACCTAGGCAAACTTTAGAGATATCACAGGTTTGGTTCCAGATGACAGCAATAAAGTGAGTATCACAATAAACTGAGTCATACAAATTTTTCATCCCCAAGAGCATATAAAAGTTATAGTCACAGAATACTGTAGTGTATTAAGTGTGCAGGAGCATTATGTCTAAAACATGTCCATATTTTAATTTTAAAATATACTGCTATTTTTAAAAAAGCGAATGATCACCTGAGCCTTCAGCAAGTTATAATCTTTTTGCTGGTGGCAGATCTTGCCTTGATGTTGGCTGACCAGGGTGATGCTGAAATGGCTGAAATGGCTGTGACAATTTCTTAAAATAAGATGACAATAAAATTTGCCAGATTTATTGACTATTGCTTCCAAAAGTATTTTTCTGTACCAACTAGTGCTCTTTGTTAGCATTTTTTCCATAGAAAAACTTTCAAAATTAGAGTCAATCCTAACAAAACCCTGCACCTGTTCTATCAACTAAATTTATGGCATAATGTAAATCCTTTCTTGCCATTTCTGCAGTGTTCATAGCATCTTTACCAAGGATAGACTCCATCTCAAGAAACCACTTTCTTTGCTCATCCATCAGAATTGACTGCTCCTCTATTCAAGTTTTATCATTCGATTGCAGCATTTCACTTACGTCGTCAGGCTTGACTTCCAATTCTAGTTCTCTTGTTATTTCCACCACATCTGCAGTGATTTCCTCCACTTAAACCTTGAGCCCTTCAAAGCCATCCATGAGGATTGAAATCAACTTCTTCCAAAGTCCTATTCATGTTGATATTTTGACCTCCTCCCATGAATTGCAAATATTCTTAACATGACTTCTTTTCAGAAAGTTTTCAATTTTCCTTATCTGGATCCACCAAAGGAATCATTATATATGGCAGCTATGGCCCCATAAAATTTGTTTATTGAATAACTAGACTTTAATGTCAAAATGACTCCTTGATCCATGGGTTACAGAAGGAATGATGTGTTAGCAGGCATAAAAACAACACATTAATCTCCTTGTACATCTCCATCAGATCTCCTTAATGGCCAGATGCATTTCAATGAGCAGTAATGTTTTGAAAGTAATCTTTTTTCCTGAACAGTAGGTCGCAACAGTGGGCTTAAAATGTTCAGTAAACCATGCTACAAATAGATATGTTGTCATTCAGGCTTTGTTGTTCCATTTATAGAATAGAGGCAAAGTAAGTTTTGGATAATTTATAAGACCCCTAGGATTTTCAGAGCTCTGGCTTCCACTTAAAGTCACCAGCTGCATTAGCCCCTATCAAGAGAGTCAGCTTGTCAGCCTGGCACTAACTTCCCCTCTCTAGCTGTGAATATCATAGATGGCAGGTTCTTCTGAGGCTGTTAGGTTTGTATTGAAAATCTGTTGTTTAATATAGATGTTGCCACCCAGCCAGATTCATCTGCTTGCTACCCAAGAGGAAGCCAATGTCCTGAGTCAGCAGTGTTTACATCAGGAAAGAACTTATTCCACATACCACTAAACGGGGAGACAGGAGACATTTCTCAAATCCACCACCTTGAGAATTAAGGGGACAGGGTTTTTAAAGACAGTTCGGTGGGCAGAGGGTTAGGCTATCAGGGTCTACCGATTGGCTGGTTTCGGGGCAGAAATGTCAGTTCTGTTTAGGTGGGTCAGTTACTGGAATGCAGAACCTTGGGTGGAGGGTCCAAGACCAGCTGAGTCAGTTTCTCATTCTGGGTGGTCTGTCAATCCACTGGAACGCAGGACCTGAAAGATACCTCAAAAACTACCCCTAGGTTTGAAACAGGTGATGTTATTTATGAAGAGAGATTAAAAATCTTTACAATCTACCCCATGTGTACCCTCTAGCATAGCAATTATAAGAGAAGCAAACAAGGGGACAGTGGCTGATTATTATTATTATTATAGCTAAATCTGTTCCTTCACAGAGTTTTGATTATCATCATGTTAGCTAGACCTTTTCCTTCAGAATTTGGGGGAGCCTTTCTCTAGTTCTACCCTGCACCCCTTCATCAGTCTGGAAGTGCAGTTTCATAGTCACCTTCATCAGCGTTCCTACCTCGATCTCTGGATAACTTGCTGCAGCTTCCACATCAGCACTTGCTGCTTCACCTTGCAGTTTAATACTATGGAGATGATTTATTTCCTTGATCTTCATGAACCAACTTCTGCTAGTTTCAAACTTTTCTCCTGTAGCTTCCTCACCTCTCTCCGCCTCCATAGAATTGAACGGAGTTAGGGGCTTACTCCGGATTAGGTTTTGGCTTAAGGGAATGTTGTGGCTGATTAGTGGTCCATACCCTAAAACTTTCTCCAGAACAGCCCTGAGGCTGTTTTGCTCTCTTATCACTTGTGTGTTCAGTGGAGTCTGCTTTTAATTTCCTTCAACAACTTTTCCTTTGTATTCACGATTTGGCTAAGCATTCGGCACATCAGGCCCAGATTTTGGCCTATCTCAGCTTTTAACATGCCTTTCTCTCTGAGCTTAATCATTTCTGCATAAAACCAGATGGATAGGTTAAAAAGAACAATAGACTTCTTCCCTCTCTGTTAGGACAACATACTACCAGGAAGGAGATCAAGAAGGCAACCATGCCTGGCCCATATCATTTTAAATAGGTATAAAACTTGTCTCTCAGGTTAATTTAATTTGCAAAGAGAATCATTTACAAGTCAATTTGTTAACCCCATTCACTCTCCAAGTATCTATTCATCTTCCCTTGTAAGCATTTATTGCCCCTAAACAGAATTATCTGTATTCCTCACCTCCCTCTTCCCTCTAAAATAAAGGTGTATCAATTCCTAGACCCCATGGGGATATTGGCCTATCACTCTTTGATTCTTCCAATGTGCACAGTAAGTAGATCTTTCTCTTTTATTGATCTGCCTTATTGTAAGCTGATCTTTCAGCGAACCTTCCAGGGTGAAGGGGAAGTTCATATATACAGCAAGTTCTATAGAAAAGACAGCTGTCCACCAAAACGTATGCTCTACTATTCTACGATATGGTAGTGAGCCAGAGAGCAGCTGCAAGGCAGGAGATTACATTTCCCAGAACCCTGTGCACCTAAGTAGTAAGGTCACCCAATTAGTTTCCAACAATAGACTGTGAGTATAAAAGATATGTGTCCTTTCTAAATGGAGTTGTCTTCTGTATTATCTCTTTCCTTATTGTCATCTACATTGCAGAGGACTCTGAGGCTCTAGGGAGGTAAAAACACAAAATGGAAGGCCCATCTTCTGACTAGGAATCCCAGCATTTCGCTGTTCTGTGAGAAATAAATGTCTCTTGTGTTGAGCCACTGATATTTGGAGGCTTGTTTATAATAGCAATTAACCTTACACCTCCACAAATCACAAAGTGGCCCAAGCAGAAAACAATGTCTAGGTTTTAAGAAATTAACTCTTGAAAGAATTAATTCACCTGGGGGCCATGTGTAGAGTTGACACTTGATGAATTAGAGGTTGCTGGGATAAAATTCTTTCTGAAGTAGCACTGCAGAAAGGTATATATTAGGTACCCTAGGTAAAGAGAGAATCTGTAGGTTTAACAAAAAGTCCCCAAGTTTTTTTTTATTTGTTTGTTTTGTTTTGTTTTTATTTTTGAGACAGAGTCTCACTCTGTCACCCTGAGTGCCATAACATTATAGATCACAGCAACCTCAAATTCTGGGGCTCAAGTGATCCTCTTGCCTCATTCTCCCAAGCAGCTGGGACTACAGGCACCTGCCAAAACACCTGGCTAATTTTTTCTATTTTTTCATAGAGACAGGGGTCTCACTTTTGCTCAGCCTGGTCTTAAACTCATGAGTTCAAGCAATAGTAGGCTCCAAGTTTGAAACAAACAATAAACTAGTTAGATGGGGATCTAAGTTGTAGCCAAACATCACAGACTGCTCCTGTCCCAAATTTTTATTGATGCCAGAAGACTTCCTTTGTTTAGTCCTCATTACCGTTGGAAAGTGTTAATAAGCTTGCTTTTGTTCAAGCAAGTGTGAACTGAATAGATTCTATTTCCTAATATGAGTCTAGGATCACTTGATATTTTCACATAAAAAGAACTGCCTCGTGGCCTGGCTTCTGAAGCTGACATGAGCTTATCCTTCACAAGCCACAGAAACTGCAAACTATAATCCAGATATACTGTTAAACCCCATGAGCTTAAGGTTTTCCTCAGTTCAGTGTTTCCTTTGCCATAAACATACCCTCAACCGGAATCACTGACATTTTTAGAGTTGGATCCCAGGAGATACTGAGGCCCAAAGGATTTCAGTGACTCACCCAAGGTCATTAATGTAGTAGAAATAGCAACAACATTTAGACTATTAAAAAAATCCCTCCAGACGGCCCCTGTGGCTCAGCGAGTAGGGTGCTGGCCCCATGTACCGAGGGTGGCAGGTTCAAACCCGGCCTCAACCGAACTGCAAAACAACAAAATAGCCGGGCGTTGTAGCAGGCACCTGTAGTCCCCGCTACTCAGGAGACTGAGGCAGGGGAATCGCCTATGTGACACCACGGTACTCTACCGAGGACGATAAATTGAGACTCTGTCTCTACAAAAAAAAAGAAAAAAAAAATCCCTCGAACACAGTGGATTCAATTGTAATTAGACATCTCAGTCTAATCAGAGATTCTTCATGGTAAAAGGCCAATAAGAAGATCACAGTCAGCCCATATTCCAATCTAAAGCTACCATCTTGGATGCTCAAGGTTTTCAACTTAAATTCTTCATTAAGCCATATTAAATATCATAAATACCATTAAAGGAAATAAAAATATTTTACCCTCAAATCTGTTTCTTGACCTAGTTTGAGACGGCTGTCAGAGAGCCAGCAAACAGAAGCAGCCCTGCAAAGCTGCCTTTGGTGGGGGAGATGTGTATATGTAGAGAATCTGAACTGATGGAGCCCGGTCTTCCTTTGTCCTGAGCTAGAAAAGATTAACTGAGAGTGTGACATCTTTAAAGGCCTGAAGATGTTACCATCTATTCTCTCAGAGGACTGACACCTGTGAGTCAGCCCATCTGTGAGGTTTTATCTGTACAATAAGACACCTCTGGTAGCCAGGCCTCCTCTTTCTCCCATAACCTGCTTTGCCACCATAAGTTGTTTTGCACAATTCAAGCCCCTCTTCTTTCCATCACTGAGAGCTAATGTAGTGAGAATAAGATGGAGTCAGGCTAGGGGCCGACATGACACAGCTGGTCTGGTCAGTTCGGGTCCTAGGTGACCTTCACCTCCTGTCTCCCATTCTTGTTGTTTTGTAAACTCAAATGTAACCTAGAAGTATGTATCTTGAGTAGTTTAGGGTAATTGATTTAGAAGGTTAACTTTTTTTTTTTTTGGCCAGGGCTGGGTTCAGACTTTTGAATTACAAATGTTGTTTTGGGTCATGTCAATTATTGTTTATTATGGGTCATGGGCTATGATGATTACTATTGTTTAAGATAAGTGTTAATTACTGTTGTTTAAGTGGTTCTTGCTTTTATCTTTTATGTATAAAACTCTGGTTTTGGAAAGGAAGAACAAAACAGTCTTGTTCACCAGAATCCTGGCCTTCTGTCAAAATTTGGTGGACCTGTCCCTGTCTCTGCATGTTGGCTATAAGGACAGGCAGTCAGACTCTGATTGTCTGGTAATATAACCTCTTGATGGCATATAAAAGCTAATTCACACCACTGTGAGGTGGGGTGATCACTCTGTGATGTTCCCTGTGTACACATTAATAAATTTTGTCTGCCTTTTCTCCAATTAATATGCCTTGATCGTTACCACCAGCCAGGTTCATCTGTCTGCTGCCCAGTGTCCTGGGACTACAGGGTTTACAACAGAGAAAAGTTTGTACTTCATAATCCTAAGTAGGGAGATGGGAGACAGTTCTCCAATACACCTCCTTGAGAATTGGGGCGACAGGGTTTTTAAAGACAGTTTGGTGATTAGACAGAAGATTAGACAATCAGAGTCTGCTAATTGGCTGGCAGGACAGAACTTTGGATGGACGGTCCAAGACCAGTTGAATCAGTCCTTGGTCTAGGCAGGCCCATTACTCAAATGCAGGACCTGGAAAATAGCTCAGAAACTACTCCAGGGTAAAGAAGAAAACAGAGGCAACAGTGATTATTACCAAGCAATTGAGCGGACAATGGCTGATCATTATCATTGTTTTAGCCATGCCTGCTCCTTCACAGAATTCTGGGTTCTAGAACTCTAGTTTTCACCTTGTACCCCTTCCTCAATTTGCAAGGGCAGTTTCATTATGGGTTGACTTTTGAGCAAACCTTCAGTGGGCAAAGGGGAAATATGTCCCTTGACACCTACACCGTCAATAGAAGAATGGATAAATAAATTGTGGCATATTGGCACTATGGAATACCAAAATGCAGTGAAGATGAACAAACTTCAGTTGCCTCTGACCCCATGTACGAATTTCACAAACATAATATTGAGCCAAAGAAATCAGATAAGAATATATAAAATGTCTGAGTCTCTTTATATAAAGCTCAAAAAGAGGCCAAATTAATCTACTGTGTTAGAGTGGTGGTTACCTTTGAAGCTTGGTTAGTAACAGAGGGAGGTGTTCTACAAAGGAGCCCCTGCAGAGCTAGGAATGTTCTGTTTTCAGATGAGCTCTGGTTCCTCAAATGTTTTTTGTAAAAATTCACAAGCTGTACACTAATTCCTAGTCGGCTTTCCCATATATTTACCTCAGTGATACATTTACTTAAAAAACAAACAAAAAGACTTAAGGAGCCCTGGGGAGATCCCTCAAAGTTTAGAGATCCCAGGTAACAAATCACTGCCTTTGGCCTCATATACTTTTCTTTTTTTCTTAGAGTCTCCCTCTGATGCCCTGGGTAGAGTGTTGTGGCATCATTGTAGCTCACAGAAACTTCAAACTCTTGGGTCTGAGCAATCCTCTTGCCTCAACCTCCCAAGTAGCTGGGACTGCAGAAGCCCACAATGAAACTCAGCTAGTTTTTCTATTTTTAGTAGAGATGGGGTCTCACTCAGTTAAGGTTTTAAACTCCCGAGCTCAGGCAATCCACCTGCCTCAACCTCCCCAAGCTAGTGTTATAGACATGAGCTACCACCTCAACCAGTCTCATACACTTTTGAAAAAAAAATTCATCTTGGATATTGTTATATGTTATCAATTAAAAGTGATCAGGTTAAAACAGTTTTACAAAAGTAGGGTCTGGGCTCAGCACCTATAGCTCAGTGGTTAGGGCACCAGCCACTAACAACAGAGCTGGTGTGTTTGAACCTGACCCAGGCCTGCTAAACAACAATGATAACAACAACAACAACAAAAATAGCAGGATGTTATGGAGGATGCCTGTGGTCCCAGCTACTTGGAAGGCTGAAGCAAGAGAGTTTGCTTAAGCCCAAGAGTTTAAGGTTGCTGTGAGCTATGATGCCACAGCACTCTACCGAGGGCAACATAGTAAGACTCTGTCTCAAAAAAAAAAAAGAAAAGAAAAGAAAAGAAAGAAAGAAAGAAAAGTAGGGTCTGGACAGATGTATTTATGATTGGATTCCCTTCCCCCTTCTTTTCCTACCTCTCTAAATTTTTTATTATAAGCATACACATTTTAAAGTGGGGGCTGAGACCAGGTGTGGCCTTTGTGCCTACCAAGAGACAAAATTTCAACAAATTGACTTTAAAGATCTAACTGGCTTTGAGTAGTGTTTCATGAACTAGGGAGCAACTCATCTAAAGATTTAGAAGAGGCAGTGCAAAAGGGAATACCTCTGCAATGTGGTGGGAATGCAAGCTAATATGTCCCTTTTGGAAAGAAATATGGAGAATACTCAGGGATCTAAAGGTAGACCTGCAGTTTGACCCTGCAATTCCTCTACTAGGTGTATATCCAAAAGACCAAAAATCACTTTATAACAAAGATATTTGCACCAGATTGTTCATTGCAGCTCAGTTCATAATAGGCAAGTCATGGAAGAAGCCCAGGTGCCCATCAACCCATGAATGGATTAATAAATTGTGTATATGTATGCCATGGAATACTATGCAGCCTTAAAAAAGATGGACACTTTACCTCTTTTATGTTTATATGGATGGAGCTGGAACATATCCTACTTAGTAAAGTATCTCAACAATGGAGGAAAAAGTATCCAATGTACTCAGTACTATTATGAAACCAATCTACAATCACTCACACTTTCTTTTTTTTTTTATTGTTGGGGATTCATTGAGGGTACAAGAAACCATGTTACACTGCTTGCATTTGTTGGGTAAAGTCCCTCTTACAATCGTGTTTTGCCCCCAAAAGGTGTGGCACACACCAAGACCCCACTGCCCTCACTCCTTCCCTCTCTCTGCTCTTCCTTTCCCCACCCCTCCCGCATCATTTCTCTCTCTGCTCTCCGCTCCCCACACCCCCACCGTGTCAATAATTGTCATTAATTGTCCTCATATCAAACTTGAGTACAAGGGATTCATGCTTCTCCTTTCTTGTGATGCTTTACTAAGAATAGTGTGTTCCACTTCCATCCAGGTTAATACAAAGGCTGTAAAGTCTCCATTATTTTTAATGGCCGAATAGTGTTCCATAGTGTACATATACCATAGCTTGTTAATCCATTCCTGGGTTGGTGGGCATTTAGGTTGTTTCCACATTTTGGTGATTGTAAATTGAGTTGCAATAAACAGTCTAGTACAAGTGTCTTTATGATAAAAGGATTTTTTTTCCTTCTGGGTAGATGCCCAGTAATGGGATTGCAGGAACAAATGGAAGGTCTAGCTTGATTTCTTTGAGAGTTCTCCATACTTCCTTCCAAAAAGGAAGACACAAGCTACTAAAACCTGTGGGATACTGCAAAAGCAGTTCTAAGAGGAAAATTTATCGCTTTAGATGCCTGCATTTGAAAAACAGAAAGAGAGTGCATCAATAAACTCACAAGCCATCTTATGGAATTGGAAAAAGAAGAACGATCTAAGCCTAAACCCAGCAGAAGAAAAGAAATATCCAAAATTAAATCAGAGATCAATGAAATTGAAAATGAAAGAATCATTCAGAAAATTAATGAAACAAGGAGTTGGTTTTTTGAAAAAATAAATAAAATAGATAAACCTTTGGCCAGACTAATTAGAAATAGAAAAGTAAAATCTCTAGTCACCTCAATTAGAAATGATAAAGGGAGGCTCGGCGCCTGTGGCTCAACGGGCTAAGGCGCCAGCCACGAACACCTGAGCTGGTAGGTTCGAATCCAGCCCAGGCCCGCCAAACAACAATGACGGCTGCAACCAAAAAACGGCCGGGCGTTGTGGCGGGTGCCTGTAGCCCCAGCTACCTGGGAGGTGGAGGCAGGAGACTTGCTTGAGCCCAGGAGTTGGAGGTTGCTGTGAGCTGTGATGCCACTGCACTCTATCCAGGGTGACAGCTTGAGGCTCTGTCTCAAAAAAAAAGGAAAGAAATGATAAAGGGGAAATTACAACTGATGCCACAGAGATACAAGAGATCATCTCTGAATACTACCAGAAACTCTATGCCCAGAAATTGGACAATGTGAAGGAAATGGATGAATATTTGGAATCACACCCTCTCCCTAAACTTAGCCAGGAAGAAATAGAACTCCTGAACAGACCAATTTCAAGCACTGAAATTACAGAAACAATAAAAAATCTTCCAACCAAAAAATGCCCTGGTCCAGATGGCTTCACGCCAGAATTCTATCAAACCTTCAAGGAAGAGCTGATTCCCATACTACAGAAATTATTCCCAAAAATTGAGGAGGAAGGAATCTTCCCCAACAAGTTCTATGAAGTAAACATCACCCTG